>CACVBM020001263.1:0-55801 GCA_902728155.2 Microthlaspi erraticum
TTTTATAAACCAACCTTTAATTTATGAACTTTCTCAAAAATTACTGGTTAAGAGAAAGTGTTGAAATATTTATTTGGTGGGTTAAGCGAGACTCATGTAGTAGTGCAATATATAGGCGACTCTCTAGAATCCAGATAGCAAGCTACCTTAATGGATTTTTTCCCTTAAAAAATAGAGTTAATATCGTGTGGGCCAATGACCCACATATCAGATATTAAACTGATAAGAACATATACTACACTTGATCTTAGCCAAAAGACCGAGAAAGGTATGATTTGTAAGTTGGCATAGAAAATCTTTTTAAACTACCAAGTTCTCCACCAACGCTTCTCAAGTTTACTGATGTGGGACTTATTAAATATTCTAAATATTCTTGAGAATTCATATTGAATTTCAATGAGCCTTCTGAACCCAACTTTACAATTGGTGATAGACTATACCTTTCAAAATTATTATTTTCAACCGTGAGGTGAATAAAACAGTCTGTATTTTGTTTCTTGTTGTTTTGAAGTCTTGCTTCACACATGAAACTCAAATCTCCAAGAAGAATAATCAAAAAAATTAAATCAAGGAGAGGATTAGAGTCGAAATCAGTGTGAACAAGTATTTCACAGCAAAAACATTGATGAACTTGGCTAACCAACCCAAGATATACATTTCTTTTTCTTTTATATATTATTCATTGTATTTTTTGTATGGCAAACTTTTTTAAACCAACATTTAATTTATGAACTTTCACAAAAATTATTGGTTAAGAGAAAATGTTGAAATATTTATTTGGCGGGTTAAGCCAGATCCATGTAGTAGTGCAATACATAGGCGACTCTCGAGAATCCAGATAGCAAGCTAATTTAATGGATTTTCTCCCTTACAAAATAAAGTTAATATCATGTGGGCCGATGACCCACATATCAGATATTAAACTGATAAGAACATATACTACACTTGATCTTAGCCAAAAGGCCGAGAAAGGTATGATTTGTAAGTTGGCATAGATACTCTTTTTATACTACCAAGTTCTCCACCAATGATATACCTCTATTTTACCTACTTTTTATGCTATTTTACTATGGTTTTCTAATGGTTTTCTAGTGGATTCTTGTGTTAAAAGGTAGTTTTTATGGATTTATAGTGCAAAGAGTCATTTTAGGTAAAAAGGTGCATTATGGAGCAAAACAGGAGATTTGGACTCTAAACCAGTTCAATGCCCCTGCATCAACTTTGGATGGAGCTAGAAAAAGATCTACTCAATGGATTTCATCAAGACCAGTTCCCTGCGTGCTCTGATTGAGTTAACTTTCCAACGCAAGTGGAACGGCCTCATTTGGATGAGTAGAAAAGGAGTTATAGCCAAAAGAGTGAAGACTGCTCCAGACGGCCATATCGAGAATCAGCGCCGAACGCGCAGACCGGCTGGCCGAGGAACGAATGTTCCGCGCTCGGCCAAAACCGTATTCGTCCGACTGATGTCTCGGCCAAAGTCCAATCCATCGGCCGATCACACACACGACCCGGGAAACATGTCCCGCGGTCGGCCAAGCCACGCCACACCGCGCACGACCACGCGCGAGCCGGGAAACGCCTCGCGGCCGCGCAACTCCTCGCGTACCACGGCCGATGCCGTCCGAGCCGGGAAACGTCCCACGTCCGGCCGAGAAACCATCGGCCAAATTTCACCGTCGACCACAGCCGGCCGACCGATCATCCGGCCACGACCGTTCCGACTCGGCCAAGACCCGACTGTCCGGCCGACGTCCCGACCGACCGTCCGAACGCCGCGGTCGACCCGAAGCCGTTTTTGAAGCCCAATCCGCACAATTCAAGCCCAAAGCCGGCGCCGACCTAGCTAGATTAGGTTTAGCCGCCTTTCATACTTAGAGCATTATAAATACTTCTTTTTAGCCTTGTAACTCAAGAAGGAGAGAGACCACAATCTATTTTACATCTTAATAAAGTTTTGCTTGCTTTTACTTTGTTCTTGCTTGTTACTCTTTCTAGAGAGGATTCGAATCTCTGTTCTTATGAATATGAATTCGTTTCCTTCTCTATGTCTGAGTAGTTTACTTGTTAAGTGATAGGAAGTCAAAGGATAGCATTCATGTATGCTTGATGATTGATCACAATTAGGGTTTTACTTATAATCTCCATCTTTGCTTATACTTAATGCTTGTTGTTAATCTGGCCAATTAGCATATGCCTTTAGGTTGATTTGAGCCTCGACAGTGCTGTATCATTCGCCTGAACTAGTATTTGGTGGGCAATCTCTTTTAGACTGCGAAAGTTGATCTACTTGTAGGTTGTGAACAATTGATCTTGATCGAACTAATGCTTGATTTAATCACCTAGGGACATACCAAAAGTTTAGCGACTAGGTAGATTAACAAAGGGGTCGGAGCCTCGACAGTGGAATGATCATACCATAGTGTTTCAAGTTCTAGATTAGCACCTAAGTGCGGTAACCCTAATTGATTGATTTCATGCTTCTTGAATTGCTTATCTCAAGACTATCCTATTGCTTAGCCCTTTCTCTCCTATTGAATTCTCTTTTATTACTTGCATGCTTTACTTTCTCTGCACTCAACCAACTTATACTTTTGCCCTAGCTTGTTCTCAAACTCATAACTTGTAGTGTGCAATCTGGTCCTCGTGTTCGATACCCGTTTACTACTTCTGACCTGTGCACTTGCAGAATCAGGGATAGGAAAGGGGAAGACCTGATCCCGCGATCAAGTTTTTGGCGCCGTTGCCGGGGACCAATTCGCACCTACAAGCTCTTGCAAGAGAGCTAGTCTAGGGTTTCATCTTTTCCTTTTTGTTTTTGTTATTTTTCCTTTTTTCTTTGATTTTGTTTTTCCTTTTTGGTTTTTCCTTTTTGTTTTTAGCTTTTCAGGTTTTCCTAGTTAGATATGGAGAAGGAGCCACAAGCCTCTTCCCCTATAAAGGCGATGCCAATTCGCCACATACCACCTCAAAGCACCTCTTGAGCGAACAAGAGATGTTAAGCCCTCAAGCACCACCACCTTCATGGGATAGTCCTCCAAGACCATCCACTTTGAAGACAAAGAAGAAACTTCTTCCTTACCTTGAAGCAGCCGACCTGGAGACGTCTAGCCAAGCCGCATCACACCAAGAAGAACCTTCTAGCCACACCAGAAGAGGAGATTAACCCTGAGCTGATCGAGTTCGTGAAGAGAGATCAATTCCATGATCTGTTTTCAGAGTATGCGCTGGAGCACATAGATCACTTTGACAATCTTTGTGATTCCTATGGAGTTTTTGACTTTGAGAAGAAGATGATGCTATTCAGCACATCACTAGCTGGACCAGCACTAGATTGGGCGCAGCATGAGCCACCTCTACAATCGAGTCATGGATCGATTTTAGAGAAGCTTTCTTGGAGATTTGCAAGGAACCACCTTTCAAATCCAAGTACCACCACTACTCTCATCAGCTGGAGAGAGAGCGTGATGAAGAAGAATGGGGAGGCATACCACCTCATCCTGAAGTTCTGAATGAAGAGCTAATCAAGCATGTGGAGAGGAATCCTTTCTACAATTCTATTCAGAATGTGCAAAGGAGCATCTATGCAACTTTGAGCAGCTTTGCATGACTATGGACTTGGAGACAACCCCAAGAAGATACAACTTTTCCAACTATCTCTAGCTGGACAAGCCAAAGACTGGGCTAAGTTCAATGCCCAACATGCTTTCAAGACTTGGAATGGATACAAAGGAGCTTTCCTCACAGATTTGCAAAGGTCCTGTTTATGTTCCACCACCACGCCCAAGCTATTCACAATACCATCCATCATCACCAGACATAAACAAGACACCACTTTTCCCAAGGGAGAGCTACCAAGCTGCGCGCCAAACCAAGATTGAAGAGATGCTTCAAGAGTACTTGAGAAATCAAGAAGAGAGTACAAAGAAGATGGAGAGAAGAATCGATTTCATCCATGAGAGCCTTGGAAACAAATCTGAAGTCCTATTCAAGCAAGTGATCAAGCTTGATGAAGACATTAAGAAGTTAAGAGAGGATCATGATCGATCTTTGACCCTAGTTAAGCTTGATGTTGCTTCCAAATATCAAGAGTTGCTGAACAAGAGCATGAGAATTGAAGATACTAGCTATGGCAATAGCAAACATCTTGGTTCGATCTACAACCGCCTACAAGCCCTTGAAGGATCATCTCATGCCAATTACAAGAGAGAGAGGAGTCCAACACCCAACCACCCTCCCTTTTATTGCAATGCCATCACAAGAAGAAGCACTACTCAAGTCCATGAGGACAATGAAGAAGAAGAAAGAGAGTATGAGGAACAATTGAATGATGAAGATGAAGAGCAGAGCATCGACATCAATGCTTCCCCAAAACAGAGCATGGATACACCAAGCCCTAGAGACCCTCGTTTCTCACCAAGAAGTCAAGCTTCTACACTTCCAAGACTGGAAGCAATGCAAAGACCATCACCACCTACTGAAGAAGAAGATACTTGGCAGTATGATCCCATTGATCCCAACAAGATAAGCCCCATGAAGCTTAAAGAGTTCAATGCTAAGGTGAAATCACTTCCATTCTATGTCACTTTTGAAGAAGCTTGGGATAAACATGGTCTAGTGGAGTTCTTTTTCACAACTAGTGAAAACAAAGAAGAGATACACCAACTTTCAGGAAGGCTCGATTTCCCATTGCCCCTCATGGAGTCAATCAACCACCATCACCACCATCATCACCACCACCCAAGTGGTATGTCAATTCCATATCAAGAGAGAAGCTTGCTGAGTTCAATCAGTTTGTCCAAACTCTTCCAGCCAGCATGTCTTTCAAAGAAGCTTGGCGCCACTACCCATTCACCCCTTTCTTCCACAACTGCAAGGAGACACCTGAGGACATAAAAGAGCTTTTTGAGAAAGCTAAAGTTCAGCCACCTTCAAGACCCTCTACAAGATTGAAGACCCAGGTCAATTCTCTATTCCCTGTCAAGTAAATGGTCATTACTTTGATAGAACACTATGCGATTCTGGCTCTTGCATAAACCTCATGCCAACCCAAACCGCCAAACTCCTTGGCATCACACGCTTGCAACCTGCTCAAATTAGTATTGGACTTGCTAACCATACTATAGCCAAGCCAAGAGGAGTTGTTATTGATGTTCTTCTAGAGATTGGAGATATCAAGATCCCGGTGGACTTTCATGTCATAAACATTCAAGGAGGATGTGACACACCATTGATACTAGGCCGACCCTTTTTGGCCACTGCTGGAGCTGTCATGGACCTTCCAAACCGGCGAATGTCCTTAGCCAATGTGACAAGACAGTCTTTTACAAGACCATACCATTCATCGCACCAAACAAGCTGTCTTACCTCATCACTGCCCAAGGCCGCCCAAGAGAGCCACCAGACCACACTCAAGGTCACAATGAGACAAGAACTAAAAGACTATGTCTCAGGCCGTGCCCTTACCCCATCTCCAACTAAGAGATCCTATCAGTCAAGCTAATGACTCAAAAGAAGCGCTGCATGGGAGGCAACCCATGAAAGGTGTTTTTCTTTACTTTTCTTTTCAATTAGTTTTAGTTAATGTCTAGTTTTGTTTTGAGTTTGGAAACAGGAATCTAAGAACCACACAATGGTAAAGAAGATATACCACAAGAAGAATGTTCATAGTTGGCGCGACTTAGATGGCCGAGCAGAACCTCTCCACGCTCGCCCATGTCCTCTCAAGCCGCCCAACACACCATCCCATCTCATTCCATCTGCATCTCACCCATCCCACCTCACCACACTTGCATTCCATCACTACCATCATTCCACTGCATTCACCATTCTTCAAGTAACACAAATCAGGTTACATCTTTCTTTTTACATTCACAACCACTTTATTACCTCTTTCTTTAACTCCCTTAATTGGATTTTCTTTCACCGGGACGGTGCAAGTTAAGTCTGGGGGGATTGTCGGTACTAATGTGTTTGTTCATGGTTGTTTTGATCTTATAATTGGTTTTTCCTAACCCACTTTTTCAAAACTTCTGTTTTATTGAGTCAAAACCAGTCCGGGAACAATGAACTTGCTTTGAGATTTGATAGTGTCATGCTAACAATCTATGACCCTAGAGCAAACATCAGCTGAAGGCACAAGCCTAACAGAAGCTCCTAGAGTGGATCAGCATGCTAGCTCAGCGAAATTTCTAAGGTAACCAAGCAATCTAGAGTTAACCTCACCCTTAATCAATCTTAATAACTCTTGTCAAGGGGATTGGCATACATGTCGACAGTTCCTTGCTTGATTTTCAATGAGATTTGTCTAAAGAGTTCACCTCTCTCTCCCATCCCAAATGGTAAGTAATGTTTATGAGAAAAGCTCAAAGAGCACAAGGAAAACAAGTAAGCATGAGGAATGCATATGTCTGTACCTTCATGTCTTATGGAATACCTTATCAAACAAGGAACAAGCTAAAGACTTATCCTGTGGTTGAAAGAAAGGTCAATAGAAAAAATAAAATGATACCCTAGAAAAGTAGGGAGAAATTGACCTTTCAAAGTTCTGATGTGAGAAAGAGAGAGGAAAGGAACTCATTGCACTTCAAAGACAATCTTGGAGAAGATCAAGTGGGTAAGAACAAGTTCAATTGATCGATTTTCCCTTGATAAAGAACTCACGCTTTAAATTTCTGCAAGAGGTTAACAATAGAGAGTTTGGATTGCTGGATGAGACTAGTTGGGTTGGTATTGTTGCTAAACTTGCAGGGTGTATGTGAAGCTAACCTTATGTTGACTATGTTCTTAGTGGAATACAGGAAAGGAACCTTTCACAGGATTTTCAAAGAAGCAAGAGAGTTCCCACGTTTTTCAAAACCTCTTCACTAGTTTAGATTCTTTTTGCTTGGGGACAAGCAAAGATCTAAGTCTGGGGGAGTTGATATACCTCTATTTTACCTACTTTTTATGCTATTTTACTATGGTTTTCTAATGGTTTTCTAGTGGATTCTTGTGTTAAAAGGTAGTTTTTATGGATTTATAGTGCAAAGAGTCATTTTAGGTAAAAAGGTGCATTATGGAGCAAAACAGGAGATTTGGACTCTAAACCAGTTCAATGCCCCTGCATCAACTTTGGATGGAGCTAGAAAAAGATCTACTCAATGGATTTCATCAAGACCAGTTCCCTGCGTGCTCTGATTGAGTTAACTTTCCAACGCAACTGGAATGGCTTCATTTGGATGAGTAGAAAAGGAGTTATAGCCAAAAGAGTGAAGGCTGCTCCAGACGGCTATATCGAGAATCAGCGCCGAACGCGCAGACCGGCTGGCCGAGGAACGAATGTTCCGCGCTCGGCCAAAACCGTATCCGTCCGACTGAAGTCTCGGCCAAAGTCCAACCACTCGGCCGATCACACAGCACGACCCGGGAAACATTGCCCGCGGTCGGCCACGCCACGCCACGCCGCGCACGACCAACCGCGCGAGCCGGGAAACGCCTCGCGGCCGCGCAACTCACTCGCGTACCACGGCCGATGCATCCGTCCGAGCCGGGAAAACGTCCCACGTCCGGCCGAGAAACCATCGGCCAAATTTCACCCTCGACCACAGCCGGCCGACCGATCATCCGGCCCGACCGTTCCGACTCGGCCAAGACCCGACTGTCCGGCCGACCGTCCCGACGACCGTCCGAACGCCGCGGTCGACCCGAAGCCGTTTTTGAAGCCCAATCCGCACAATTCAAGCCCAAAGCCGGCGCCGACCTAGCTAGATTAGGTTTAGCCGCCTTTCATACTTAGAGCATTATAAATACTTCTTTTTAGCCTTGTAACTCAAGAAGGAGAGAGACCACAATCTATTTTACATCTTAATAAAGTTTTGCTTGCTTTTACTTTGTTCTTGCTTGTTACTCTTTCTAGAGAGGATTCGAATCTCTGTTCTTATGAATATGAATTCGATTTCCTTCTCTATGTCTGAGTAGTTTACTTGTTAAGTGATAGGAAGTCAAAGGATAGCATTCATGTATGCTTGATGATTGATCACAATTAGGGTTTTACTTATAATCTCCATCTTTGCTTATACTTAATGCTTGTTGTTAATCTGGCCAATTAGCATATGCCTTTAGGTTGATTTGAGCCTCGACAGTGCTGTATCATTCGCCTGAACTAGTATTTGGTGGGCAATCTCTTTTAGACTGCGACAGTTGATCTACTTGTAGGTTGTGAACAATTGATCTTGATCGAACTAATGCTTGATTTAATCACCTAGGGACATACCAAAAGTTTAGCGACTAGGTAGATTAACAAAGGGGTCGGAGCCTCGACAGTGGAATGATCATACCATAGTGTTTCAAGTTCTAGATTAGCACCTAAGTGCGGTAACCCTAATTGATTGATTTCATGCTTCTTGAATTGCTTATCTCAAGACTATCCTATTGCTTAGCCTTTCTCTCCTATTGAATCTCACTTTTTATTACTTGCATGCTTTACTTTCTCTGCACTCAACCAACTTATACTTTTGCCCTAGCTTGTTCTCAAACTCATAACTTGTAGTGTGCAATCTGGTCCTTGTGTTCGATACCCGTTTACTACTTCTGACCTGTGCACTTGCAGAATCAGGGATAGGAAAAGGGAAGACCTGATCCCGCGATCAACCAACGCTTCGCAAGTTTACCGATGTGGGACTTATTAAATATTCTAAATAATCTTGAGAATTCATATTGAATTTCAATGAGCCATCTAAACCCAACTTTACAATTAGTGATAGACTATACCTTTTAAAATTACTATTTTCAAACGTGAAATGAATAAAACAGTCTGTGTTTTGTGTCTTGTTGTTTTGAAGTTTTGCTTCAGACATGAAACTCAAATCTCCAACAAGAATAATCAAAAAAATTAAATCAAGGAGAGGAATTAGAGTCGAAATCCGGTGAACAAGTTTTTCACAGCAAAAACATTGATGAACATGGCTAACCAACCCAAGATATACATTTCTTTTTCTTTTATATATTATTCATTGTATTTTTGTATGGCTAACTTTTATAAACCAACCTTTAATTTATGAACTTTCTCAAAAATTACTGGTTAAGAGAAAATGTTGAAATATTTATTTGGCGGGTTAAGCCAAACCCATGTAGTAGTGCAATACATAGGCGACTCTCGAGAATCCAGATAGCAAGCTACCTTAATGGATTTTCTCCCTTAAAAAATAGAGTTAATATCGTGTGGGCCGATGACCCACATATCAGATATTAAACTGATAAGAACATATACTACACTTGATCTTAGCCAAAAGGCCGAGAAAGGTATGATTTGTAAGTTGGCATATACTCTTTTTATACTACCAAGTTCTCCACCAACGCTTCTCAAGTTTACCGATGTGGGACTTATTAAATATTCTAAATAATCTTGAGAATTCATATTGAATTTCAATGAGCCATCTAAACCCAACTTTACAATTGGTGATAGACTATACCTTTTAAAATTACTATTTTCAAACGTGAAATGAATAAAACAGTCTGCGTTTTGTTTCTTGTTGTTTTGAAGTTTGCTTCAGACATGAAACTCAAATCTCCAACAAGAATAATCAAAAAAATTAAATCAAGGAGAGGATTAGAGTCGAAATCCGTGTGAACAAGTTTTTCACAGCAAAAACATTGATGAACATGGCTAACCAACCCAAGATATACATTTCTTTTTCTTTTATATATTATTCATTGTATTTTTGTATGGCTAACTTTTATAAACCAACCTTTAATTTATGAACTTTCTCAAAAATTACTGGTTAAGAGAAAATGTTGAAATATTTATTTGGCGGGTTAAGCCAGGCCCATGTAGTAGTGCAATACATAGGCGACTCTCGAGAATCCAGATAGCAAGCTACCTTAATGGATTTTCTCCCTTAAAAAATAGAGTTAATATCGTGTGGGCCGATGACCCACATATCAGATATTAAACTGATAAGAACAGATACTACACTTGATCTTAGCCAAAAGGCCGAGAAAGGTATGATTTGTAAGTTGGCATAGATACTCTTTTTATACTACCAAGTTCTCCACCAACGCTTCTCAAGTTTACCGATGTGGGACTTATTAAATATTCTAAATAATCTTGAGAATTCATATTGAATTTCAATGAGCCATCTAAACCCAAGTTTACAATTGGTGATAGACTATACCTTTTAAAATTATTATTTTCAACGTGAAGTGAATAAAACAGTCTGTGTTTTGTTTCTTGTTGTTTTGAAGTCTTGCTTCAGACATGAAACTCAAATCTCCAAGAAGAATAATCAAAAAAATTAAATCAAGGAGAGGATTAGAGTCGAAATCCGTGTGAACAAGTATTTCACAGCAAAAACATTGATGAACATGGCTAACCAACCCAGATATACATTTATTTTTCTTTTATATATTATTCATTGTATTTTTGTATGGCTAACTTTTATAAACCAACCTTTAATTTATGAACTTTCTCAAAAATTACTGGTTAAGAGAAAATGTTGAAATATTTATTTGGCGGGTTAAGCCAGGCCCATGTAGTAGTGCAATACATAGGCGACTCTCGAGAATCCAGATAGCAAGCTACCTTAATGGATTTTCTCCCTTAAAAAATAGAGTTAATATCGTGTGGGCCGATGACCCACATATCAGATATTAAACTGATAAGAACAGATACTACACTTGATCTTAGCCAAAAGGCCGAGAAAGGTATGATTTGTAAGTTGGCATAGATACTCTTTTTATACTACCAAGTTCTCCACCAACGCTTCTCAAGTTTACCGATGTGGGACTTATTAAATATTCTAAATAATCTTGAGAATTCATATTGAATTTCAATGAGCCATCTAAACCCAAGTTTACAATTGGTGATAGACTATACCTTTCAAAATTATTATTTTCAACCGTGAAGTGAATAAAACAGTCTGTGTTTTGTTTCTTGTTGTTTTGAAGTCTTGCTTCAGACATGAAACTCAAATCTCCAAAAGAATAATCAAAAAATTAAATCAAGGAGAGGATTAGAGTCGAAATCCGTGTGAACAAGTATTTCACAGCAAAAACATTGATGAACATGGCTAACCAACCCAGGATATACATTTATTTTTCTTTTATATATTATTCATTGTATTTTTGTATGGCTAACTTTTATAAACCAACCTTTAATTTATGAACTTTCTCAAAAATTACTGGTTAAGAGAAAATGTTGAAATATTTATTTGGCGGGTTAAGCCAGGCCCATGTAGTAGTGCAATACATAGGCGACTCTCGAGAATCCAGATAGCAAGCTACCTTAATGGATTTTCTCCCTTAAAAAATAGAGTTAATATCGTGTGGGCCGATGACCCACATATCAGATATTAAACTGATAAGAACAGATACTACACTTGATCTTAGCCAAAAGGCCGAGAAAGGTATGATTTGTAAGTTGGCATAGATACTCTTTTTATACTACCAAGTTCTCCACCAACGCTTCTCAAGTTTACCGATGTGGGACTTATTAAATATTCTAAATAATCTTGAGAATTCATATTGAATTTCAATGAGCCATCTAAACCCAAGTTTACAATTGGTGATAGACTATACCTTTCAAAATTATTATTTTCAACCGTGAAGTGAATAAAACAGTCTGTGTTTTGTTTCTTGTTGTTTTGAAGTCTTGCTTCAGACATGAAACTCAAATCTCCAACAAGAATAATCAAAAAAAATTAAATCAAGGAGAGGATTAGAGTCGAAATCCGTGTGAACAAGTATTTCACAGCAAAAACATTGATGAACATGGCTAACCAACCCAGGATATACATTTATTTTTCTTTTATATATTATTCATTGTATTTTTGTATGGCTAACTTTTATAAACCAACCTTTAATTTATGAACTTTCTCAAAAATTACTGGTTAAGAGAAAATGTTGAAATATTTATTTGGCGGGTTAAGCCAGGCCCATGTAGTAGTGCAATACATAGGCGACTCTCGAGAATCCAGATAGCAAGCTACCTTAATGGATTTTCTCCCTTAAAAAATAGAGTTAATATCGTGTGGGCCGATGACCCACATATCAGATATTAAACTGATAAGAACAGATACTACACTTGATCTTAGCCAAAAGGCCGAGAAAGGTATGATTTGTAAGTTGGCATAGATACTCTTTTTATACTACCAAGTTCTCCACCAACGCTTCTCAAGTTTACCGATGTGGGACTTATTAAATATTCTAAATAATCTTGAGAATTCATATTGAATTTCAATGAGCCATCTAAACCCAAGTTTACAATTGGTGATAGACTATACCTTTTAAAATTATTATTTTCAACCGTGAAGTGAATAAAACAGTCTGTGTTTTGTTTCTTGTTGTTTTGAAGTCTTGCTTCAGACATGAAACTCAAATCTCCAACAAGAATAATCAAAAAAATTAAATCAAGGAGAGGATTAGAGTCGAAATCCGTGTGAACAAGTATTTCACAGCAAAAACATTGATGAACATGGCTAACCAACCCAGGATATACATTTATTTTTCTTTTATATATTATTCATTGTATTTTTGTATGGCTAACTTTTATAAACCAACCTTTAATTTATGAACTTTCTCAAAAATTACTGGTTAAGAGAAAATGTTGAAATATTTATTTGGCGGGTTAAGCCAGGCCCATGTAGTAGTGCAATACATAGGCGACTCTCGAGAATCCAGATAGCAAGCTACCTTAATGGATTTTCTCCCTTAAAAAATAGAGTTAATATCGTGTGGGCCGATGACCCACATATCAGATATTAAACTGATAAGAACAGATACTACACTTGATCTTAGCCAAAAGGCCGAGAAAGGTATGATTTGTAAGTTGGCATAGATACTCTTTTTATACTACCAAGTTCTCCACCAACGCTTCTCAAGTTTACCGATGTGGGACTTATTAAATATTCTAAATAATCTTGAGAATTCATATTGAATTTCAATGAGCCATCTAAACCCAACTTTACAATTGGTGATAGACTATACCTTTTAAAATTATTATTTTCAACGTGAAGTGAATAAAACAGTCTGTGTTTTGTTTCTTGTTGTTTTGAAGTCTTGCTTCAGACATGAAACTCAAATCTCCAACAAGAATAATCAAAAAAATTAAATCAAGGAGAGGATTAGAGTCGAAATCCGTGTGAACAAGTATTTCACAGCAAAAACATTGATGAACATGGCTAACCAACCCAGGATATACATTTATTTTTCTTTTATATATTATTCATTGTATTTTTGTATGGCTAACTTTTATAAACCAACCTTTAATTTATGAACTTTCTCAAAAATTACTGGTTAAGAGAAAATGTTGAAATATTTATTTGGCGGGTTAAGCCAGGCCCATGTAGTAGTGCAATACATAGGCGACTCTCGAGAATCCAGATAGCAAGCTACCTTAATGGATTTTCTCCCTTAAAAAATAGAGTTAATATCGTGTGGGCCGATGACCCACATATCAGATATTAAACTGATAAGAACAGATACTACACTTGATCTTAGCCAAAAGGCCGAGAAAGGTATGATTTGTAAGTTGGCATAGATACTCTTTTTATACTACCAAGTTCTCCACCAACGCTTCTCAAGTTTACCGATGTGGGACTTATTAAATATTCTAAATAATCTTGAGAATTCATATTGAATTTCAATGAGCCATCTAAACCCAACTTTACAATTGGTGATAGACTATACCTTTCAAAATTATTATTTTCAACCGTGAAGTGAATAAAACAGTCTGTGTTTTGTTTCTTGTTGTTTTGAAGTCTTGCTTCAGACATGAAACTCAAATCTCCAACAAGAATAATCAAAAAAATTAAATCAAGGAGAGGATTAGAGTCGAAATCCGTGTGAACAAGTATTTCACAGCAAAAACATTGATGAACATGGCTAACCAACCCAGGATATACATTTTTTTTCTTTTATATATTATTCATTGTATTTTTGTATGGCTAACTTTTATAAACCAACCTTTAATTTATGAACTTTCTCAAAAATTACTGGTTAAGAGAAAATGTTGAAATATTTATTTGGCGGGTTAAGCCAGGCCCATGTAGTAGTGCAATACATAGGCGACTCTCGAGAATCCAGATAGCAAGCTACCTTAATGGATTTTCTCCCTTAAAAAATAGAGTTAATATCGTGTGGGCCGATGACCCACGGATTGAACCACCTC
Organism: Microthlaspi erraticum; assembly: GCA_902728155.2. NCBI lineage: Eukaryota > Viridiplantae > Streptophyta > Magnoliopsida > Brassicales > Brassicaceae > Microthlaspi > Microthlaspi erraticum. The sequence continues at coordinate 14,147 of CACVBM020001263.1, forward strand.
CTGGCTCATTGGCATTAAAACAAGCAGTGTGGAAGATGAAGACAGCACCAAAGGTACAACATTTTCTATGGAAAGTTATTTCAGGAGCGGTACCAACTGGAGAAAGATTATGTTCACGAGGTCTGAATTTAGATCCTATTTGTCAAAGATGTTGTTTGCATGATGAAACAATAAATCACTTGTTGTTTGAATGTCAACATGCACAATCAATATGGAGATGTGCAAACTTTTCGACATTTGATGCAACAAACATGGATCTTGAAGACAACATTCGAAGAATGATGTCCATAATGGACCAATCCCAATTGCCGAATGAGGTACGTCTGTTACCTATCTGGATTGTGTGGATGATCTGGAAATCACGAAATGAATTTCTCTTTCAACAGAAAACTTCACATCCTCATATGGAAGCCAACAAAGGAATCAACGCGTTAGCTAAATGGTTGCAGGCAAACCCAGTGGAACAGCAACAAAGACATGATCGCAGGCATCCCTTGTCTCAATGGGAACCGCCACCTCAACATTTCCTTAAATGTAATTTTGATAGTAGCTACTGTCGGGATTTGGATTACATGAGAGTTGGTTGGCTTGTAAGAGATTCTCATGGTGCTTGTCTAGATGCAGGTTGGGCAAAACTACACAAAGTGGATTCAGCTTTGGAAGCAAAAGCAACTGGGTTTTTATATGTTGTTCAGCGTATCTGGAGTAGAGGATGGAGGCACATTTGGTTTGAAGGTGACAATAAGGATCTTACGTCTATCATCAACAAGCAACAACATCATGTGGAGTTAGGTAATTTAATTTTTGATATTCGTCACTGGATACAAAAATTACCTCTTTGCTCTTTAGACCACGTAAATCGTGAGAAGAATTAGGCAGCAGATGTTCTTTCAAAATTTGTTCATAATGATCCTCTTGTTTCTTATATGTTTTATGTGACTCCTCCATCTTGGTTGGTGAGTTATTTGTATTACTCATTTACTATCTAATCTAATAAAATCAGATGTTACAAAAAAGAAACATTAAATCTAAACTCTAAACCCTAATCTAAGATTAGTGAACCCAAACAAATATATTAAAATTGGAAAAAGGTATATTTTTGAAAACTTCCACACTATAGGTGTAGTTTTGAAAATTTAGACCTCAAGAGGTGTATTTCATAAAATTTATCTACATAATTTTGTACTGATTGTCGCTGTCCTTTATTTATTTTTTTATTATCATATTTTATTGATCGTATTTGTTACATTTTATTTATATTATAATGAGAGTTTTCTATTTCTATGATTTAAAGAAAATATTATAAACATTACTTATTTTTCTTAATCCGTTTTTGCAAAATATTCTTTAAATAAATATTCTAAAACTGCGCACATAACTAAACACTCCCACCACCCCACTCCCCACCCCATTCCCCACCTATAAATATTATGATCCCAACATTATTACTTTATAGAGCTTTTACTGTACATATTATTTATTTCTTGCGAATAATTGTTTATTAATTGTATCATATCAGATCTTCCAAATTCTATTAGCTACGAAAGCATGTACTGTTAATTTTCTAGCATAGAAACTGTTCCAAAAATCAGAAAACTAAATATTAGATACAAATATTTATATAAAAATTTCGAAAAATAATGAATAAAAAGTAAATCGTTAGAGCTAACTGAACAAATGTAAAACACAAACTATTATGAGAAGAGAAATTGGCAAAACTTAAAATTATAAATCACGACAAAAACGAAGAAGAGCTTATTGTGTTGTTGTCGCTATCTCTTAATATATTAGATGGTCGGGTAAGAAACTAGGGTTTCAATAAATATAAATTTTCCAAAATTGTGGTACGATCATATTGTAGTTAGGGTTTAACTCATTTAATATATTGCAGAATAAATTTGTAGATGATTTTTAAAAGGCGATAAGATGTTTAAATAATTAAGAATAAAGTATTTACTTTGAATAGAAGGAAAAGCAATACTTTTTTAAAGTGTTATCTTAAATATTTCTTTTTTAATTAAGAAAACGAATTGATAAAAAAGGAAAATTTTAAGATATGGTTTTGTGCAAAAAAACCAAACAATTTAATTAATTTTGCAAATCTAACCCTCAATTTTTTTTTGTGCAGAAACAAACTTAATCCTTATGGATACAGTGTTGAGTTGTTGTTATTTACATTTTTGTATACTAGTGAAGAGTAGTCAATCGATAATTGACAAGAGCAAGATGACTTTGAGCAATGGAAGTTGGACCGCAACATCGTTGAGAAATGGTAGATACAGAGCAGAGGTCTGAGTGATACAAAACCTCGGATTGGTTTGTACCATATTTGATTTAATGTATTTGATTTGCACAAAACTAATATGAGGTTTATATTTGCAAATTTAATTTGGTTTGCAGATTTTTGTATAAAATTCACTTCAACCAAATGTAACGTTTTGAGTCATGTTAACTTCTAATAATGAATATACAGAGAGTATTTTAAGCGGATCACGTTCGATCTCATGGTTTTAATTTGCACAGAAAAAAAACTTACAATTAGATTTGCAAATTTAATTTAGTTTGGAAATTATTTTGCACAAAACTCTAGATATATATATACACTAGGGGCTGCATTTCATGCAGGAATTTATATTGTTGCATTAATTTAATTGTTTTTGCAAATATAATTTATTTTATAGCTATTATTGTTTAAAAATATACACACAATAATTAAATATAATTAAGGTTAGGCAAAATTCTTGTCAATTTTGTCTTATCTTGTCCTATTTTCGTTCATTTTCATCATGTCTATCTTTCCCATCCCGTCCGTCATGTATGTCCCGTCCCGTCCAATCCAATCATATCCCATTATGTTCTTTTCCATTTTGTTATGTCTTATCTCGTTCCTTCTGTTTCTTCTCGTCCCGTTCCCTAAATATAATTAGGGGTAGGCAAAATTCCTATTTAGTCCCATCCTGTCCAATTCCGTTCATTTTCATCTTGTCCCGTTCGTCCTGTCCTCCCCGTCCAGTCTCATCCTATCCTATTATGTTTTTTCCGTTTTGTCCTATCTATGTCCCGTCCATAAATATAATTAGGGGTATGCGAAAGTCCCGTCCCATTATTTCCTGTCCCATAATGTCCATTTTCATCTTGTCTCGTCTAATCTTGTCTCATTCCGTTTCTTTTCATCCCGTCTTATCCAACATGTCCGTCTTGTCCCGTCCAATCCCATCATATCCCATTTCGTTCATTTCCGTCTTGTCATGTCTCTTCATGTTTCTTTCATTTCTTCGAGTTATGTCCCTAAATATATTTAAGGGTAGGAGAAATATATGTCTTGTCCTATCATGTCCCTTTCCGTTCCTTTATATTCTGTCTTGTCATTTAATATAAAAAAAAGTAGACAAAATTCATCTTTTCTAGTGTTCTGTTTTTTCGTCTCGTTCTGCCGGTCTTACCTGATTTTGTCTCAAAATACTTAAAAACAATATTCTTTCTATAATATATTGAGAATTACTAAATAATAGATTTTATACAATTATTAGGAGGTGATCCGCGCTTCGCGCGGGAATTTATATTATTGTGTTAATTTTATTGTTTTTCGCAAATTTAATTTATTTATGGTTTATTATTGTTTCAAAAATATTACACATATTAATTAAAAATAATTAGGGTTAGGCAAAATTAATGTACCGTCTTGTCCCATCGTATCCCATTTCGTTCATTTTCATCATGTCCGTTCTCTCTTCCCGTCCCGTCCTATCCCATTATGTTCCTTTCATTTTGTTATGTCTCATCATGTTCCTTCCGTTTCTTCTCGTCCCGTTCCTAAATATAACTAAGGATAGGCAAAATTCCCGTATAGTCTCATCCCGTCCCATTTCATTCCTTCTCATCTTGTCCCGTTCTTTCCTCGTCCCGTTCCGTCCTGTCCGCCCTATCGAGTCTCATCTATCTGTTGTGTTTTTTTTTCGTTTTGTCGTGTCTCTGTCCTATCCCTAAATATAATTAGGGGTAGGTGAAATTTCTGTCCCGTCCCTTCTCGTCCCATTATGTCCCTTTCATCCCGTCCTGTCCAATCCCGTCTCATTCCTTTTTTTCATCTCGTCATGTCTAATTTGTTTGTCTCGTCCCGTCCAGTCTTATCCCGTTTCATTATGTTTCTTTCCGTCTTGTCCTCATCATGTTCCTTTCGTTTTTTTCTATTCCGTCTCTAAATATAATTTGAAGTAGGCAAAATTATGTGGTATCCCATTCCTTTTTGTTCATTTACATCCCATCTCGTCATTTAATATAATAAGAAGTGGACAAAATTCATTTCTTCTCTGTTATGTTTTTTTCGTCTCATCCTGTCGGTCATCTCATTTCATCCCAAAATACTTTAAAAAATCAGTGTTCTTTATATAATATCTTGACATCAACGTAAATTATATAATCTAACAAAAATAAATTTACTAAATAATAGTTTTTGTAGATCTATACATAATTTTCTCCTTTTTAAAAAATGACTTTTCATATTCTTGTTAAACTTATTATAGTAATGAATGCTAATTATTATGAAATTAAAATATTAAAAAGAAAAATATAATAAATTAAATAAAGTGCTGATGTGGCGAATTGGAGAATTTAGAAACAACGAGAGAGGAGCATGAACTTTATATATATAGATATAAAATCTTTCTTCTTTTTGTAAATAATTTTTTATATTCTTGTTAAATCTATTTAATGAATAATAACTATTATAAAAATTAAAATAAAAAAATAAAATATATGATATATTTAATGTTTGTGTTGAAATGATTCATTTAGAGATACCCTATTTTATTGAGGTGGCAAGAGAGAATCCCTTCAAACTTTTTATTTATATACAGATTTTTTTTTTTTTTCTTAAGCGGGCTCAGTTTTCAAAACTCTCAAAAGATTTTTTTTCGTTTTGGTGGTTTTTAATTGCTGAGAAAAATCTGAAGGTTGGCGGTGTTCCCGTCAGAAGATCACGAGGATCATATTTAACATTGTTTCTTCTTTTTGTTTTTTTGAAACAGTTTCTTGTAACTCTCTCTCTCTGGTCCGTTTATATCTCCACTTTAGAAAAAAAATCTGTCGAAAAGTTAATGCTCACACTCGTTTCTCACCACTTACGACAACTTTAGGTGTTCGTTCCATTTGCAAAATTAGTCGACTTCTCTCGATTCTTTTCTCTTTAACACTGTTTCGTTTTCACTATCCCCAAAATCGAATCTGGGTTTAACAGTCTCCATTTTTCTTATCTGGGTATTTCTCAAGCTGATCTTTTTAGTTTCTGATCTACGACTTCTCCTTCAATTCCCTTGAAATTTTCCAAATAATAGTTCAAAAGTTGGAGAATCTGGGTTGTTCTGAAAATCATGGAGTTTTGCTGTCCATCCATGAAGCTTCAGTGTTCGAGTCCCTTTGGTCTGAACAAAATGGTAGTTTCTGGCTCTCAGAGAGTTACTACGTTCTGGGGAGCCGAAGTTGTCAAGGCCAAAAATCTGAGGACACAGAAAATTAGGAGTGGACCTCAAAAGATTCAGACAAAGCTCATTCGCTCTGTTCTCTCCCCATTTGTTGATCAAGAGTCTCATGTAAGTAATTGCACTTGCATTCTCAAAAACAAAACAGAAGATTTGTTTTGGTTATGTTGGATCTTTTATTTTGTAATCTCTCTTTATGCTCTAAGTGTAATTCAGTGGATTTTAATTTGTGTTGTGGTTTGGCCAGAACGAATGAATAATACTTCTACTAGTAAATTTGAATCTGCCTGCATCAGATAGTCTGAATTTTAGTTGGAATTTTGATTTGGGCTGTGTTAAGAACTGCTGTTGACAAGTGCCAGTCTCTGTCTAATATTAGATTTGACCAGAGGTGGTTACTTTTTTGGATGACTTAAGTAGAAGTTAAGCCAAAAACATAATGGGTCGACTTGAAGAAGTGTAGTTACTCAAGCATTAGCTATAAAGGATCCTAAAAGGTGTGGACTTTTAGGTTTTGGTTGGGCAAGAGAATCTCTCATTCTCATCAATCAAGTTTTAGTTTTACACAGAAGTCCCTTACTAGCTTTCTCTTTCTTCCAAGTTATGTTTTTGATATAAGGAATGCATATTTTCAGGAACCTCTCTTGAGAACACCAATTGCAGATCCAAAGAACATAGCTTCTATCATACTAGGTGGCGGTGCTGGGACTCGCTTGTTCCCCCTTACAAGCAAAAGAGCTAAACCTGCTGTGAGGAGCCTTTTTGTTTACACCATTGCGCTTTTAATGATTCTGATTCATTGTCAATGAGGTTTTGAACCTTTTCCTGATACTTGTAGGTGCCAATTGGAGGGTGTTACAGGCTGATTGATATCCCGATGAGCAATTGCATCAACAGTGGTATTAGAAAGATCTTCATCTTAACTCAGTTTAACTCTTTCTCTCTCAATCGCCACCTTTCTCGCACTTACAACTTCGGCAATGGAGTCAATTTTGGTGATGGGTTTGTTGAGGTGATAGCATTACATTACATTCCATTAGATTAGATTTATTTATGTTTCTGTGGTATTTGCAGCTAAAGCGTTTTCCTATGGTGGTGATTAGGTTCTCGCTGCAACTCAAACTTCCGGAGATGCAGGAAAGAAATGGTTTCAGGGAACTGCTGATGCTGTTAGGCAGTTTATATGGGTCTTTGAGGTTGTCATTTTTTGTCTATCTTTTTCTCACAGTAAGTGTTTATTGTTGGAAACATAATTTTGATGGTGTTCATGCAGGATGCCAAGACAAAGAATGTGGAACACGTCTTGATCTTGTCTGGTGATCATCTCTATCGGATGGACTACATGAACTTTGTGCAGGTTAGCTTCTAATTATGCGTCTAGTTTGTCGACAATGAGCTTCCTTCATGTGAACTCTGTGTTCATTTATGTTTCTCTGTTCTTGCAGAAGCACATTGAGTCAAATGCTGATATCACAGTTTCTTGTCTTCCCATGGATGAGAGGTGTGTCCGAGAATCATTCATTAACCTTGTTCTTACCTTACTTTTGTTTGATTGATTTCTCCTTTTGTTCTTATTCATAGCCGCGCTTCGGATTTTGGGCTGCTTAAAATCGACAAGTCTGGACAAATCGTTCAGTTCTCAGAAAAACCAAAGGGAGATCACTTGAAGGCAATGGTAAGTGATGATTTCTTTTGTTTATCAAAACGTTTCATTACAACTAAACTCAATATTCTTTGCTTGGAAACTTCAGAAAGTTGACACTTCAATTCTCGGGTTACCACCAAAAGAAGCTTCGGAATTCCCATACATTGCATCGATGGGTGTGTACGTGTTTAGAAAAGAGGTCTTGCTTAAGCTTCTAAGATCAAGTTATCCAACATCCAATGACTTTGGCTCTGAAATCATCCCATTGGCCGTAAAGGAGCATAATGTCCAGGTTTTTCTTCTTCTTCTGTTTAGCATATGGTATCAATCTTTATATGAGCATGTGCTTCCTTTGTTACACACTAACTAAAATAAATGTAACAGGCATTTTTGTTCAATGACTATTGGGAGGACATTGGAACTATAGGATCATTCTTCGATGCCAATTTAGCTCTCACACAACAGGTTTTCGTCGACCTCATTCTCTCTTTTTTTTCTTTCTCATGTTCAAATCTATTTCCTTGTTCTTGGCAGCCTCCTAAATTCCAGTTCTACGACCCGAAAACACCCTTCTTCACTTCTCCACGATTCTTGCCTCCTACCAAAGTTGATAAATGCAGGGTACGCACGTTCTTGAATTCCCTTGTTTCAGATGATGATTCGTCACCAATCCTAAAACGTTTTAAAAATTGCAGATACTTGATTCTATAGTTTCACACGGATGCTTCTTGAGAGAATGCAGTGTGCAGCACTCTATTGTTGGCATACGATCGCGTATAGAGTCTGGAGTAGAGCTTCAGGATACGATGATGATGGGAGCTGATTTCTACCAAACAGAAGCTGAAATCGCGTCACTGTTAGCTGAAGGCAAAGTTCCGGTTGGGGTAGGCGAGAACACCAAGATCAGGTTCAAAACCTTTCTCTAGTGAGATAATCTTATCGTATATACACTATATAGCATTAATCATCATCGTTTTTGCTTGTGTTGTATGTATGTGTGTATATATATATACAGGAACTGTATCATTGACAAGAACGCCAAGATTGGGAAAAACGTGGTCATAGCGAATGCAGATGTATGTTTATTTTTCGTATAATGTTTTCTTTTTGTTGGTTTCTAAGGAAGTGTTTGATCGTGTTGATGTTGGTGTTGGTTTTGGCAGGGCGTGGAAGAAGGAGATAGGCCAGAGGAAGGTTTTTACATCAGATCAGGCATTACCGTTGTGGTGAAGAACGCCACCATTAGAGATGGTCTCGTTGTTTAGTCTATGTCCGATGATTTAAAAAATTTCAGACCAGATGTGTCACTGGTTCATTGTTCAACACTTCAGCGTGGTCCGACCAGATTAAGTTTTAATAATAAATATATTTAAATACAGATTTTAAGAAAAGTTAATAAAAAGTACTTGATTCTAAGTTTGTAAAAGAAAATTAAAATATTAAAAAATGTAGTAAAATTTTATGAGTGTGAAACATGATTGTTCTATAAGTGAACGTCATGGTAAAAGTGTTTAAAATATAAAATTGGAATATGAAAATGTTTGTTAAGAGAGTTTAATTCCCATCATTCGTATGATTTTCTCCAGTAATTACATGTTCTAATTCACTTAATGAATGTAATTACTGACTCATATTTTCTATAAAGTTTTTTGAGGAAATTTCAAAAATACATGACTATTTTTCAAAATTATATATCTGAAATGTCTAGTTTCTTAAAAAATACAGTTTTCTCATAAATTAAGGGAACTCTAAACCCAATAATTTAATCTCTTAACTCTAAAATCTAAACCTTAATAAATAATTAGTGAAAATTAACATCATAAATATGTAGTTTTTAAAAAAAAACTCTAAAGTTTTAATTTAGAAATCTAAAATCACTTTACACAAGTATAAAACAATTTTTTTCAATCCAGCCGGTTCCGGTTTTTCGAAGAATTTAGTAAATTTTTGAGTCAACTACAATTTTGAATTTTTATAGAGCCCAATCTAGATTCTAGCCACCTGTTCATGTTAATATTTAAAATCAGTTTTGTATTTTTTGGGAAGTTTGAATAATTCGTGTATTTTTCTAAAAAATATTATCAAAGTCATATATATTTTCTAATAAGTTTTTTTTTCACTTACTTTTAACCGAAAAATCTTAATAACACCCAAATTTTTAAATTGTTGAAACAAAATTATTTTGTTTTCTTGTCCCTTTATATCCGTTGTTTAGACAGCAACTATCCTTTCTTTTGAAACAATGTAAATCTCTTCTTGTGATTTTTCAAAGATTTTTGAAATCCCAAATTTCTAACTAATTTCACAATCTTTTGAATGAAATTGATCTCTTGTTAATGGAGATCGCTTTCCTCAAAGAGATAGATGATGTAGTAAGATTTGTTATTGGATAAAATTACTTAAGATTGACTTTTATTAAGATTTTTTAGATTATTTTAAAGATTTTTCGGGTAAAACACACAAAATAACTTTGATATCGATCAATATTGATTGCTGTCATAATTTATCTTCTAAGCTTTACAAATCAGATAAAGTATAACACAGGGAAGTTATTGTCTTTTAAATGATTTTTATTTGGATGGGAAGAATCTTACAAACATCTGACATTAATAATTGATAAATTTTGGAAAAATACATGAACGATTTAGCTTCCAAAAAAAATACATAACTTATTCCAAATTTTTGTATTAGTAAACACACATTCAAAAATGATAAATTTTAAGAAATACTGGAGATGCAAATTTTCAAAAATACACATATAGTATGGCAATTTTTAAAAATACAATTTTTCTTAATTTTAAGAGAAATTTTAAGAAATACATCTCTTGAGGTGTAGGTTGTAACTGGTGATCAAGGAATGAGGGGGAATAAGAGAAAAGGCATTGCACAGCCTCCTTACAAGCTCTTTAAACATTTTTAACAATAAAAATACTAATATTTTTAATTTAGAGTTTAGATAAGAATTTTGAAAATTTAGCTTCTACATTGCACAGCTCGGTTTGGAGTTCTTTAAAAATCTGTCTTTACAATCTGCTTCTCCTTTAAGCATTTCATCGAACAGCTTGTATGCATTGACTAAAAAAATAGAATTTTACAGCCGAAAATCCATCACTATCAAACTAAACCAGCCAGCATGAGTCCCATAAATCGCAAAAAACCCATGTGAACTAAACCTACATGTAAACCCATGAGTCCCAAAAAATCCATCAGTCCCTTGATCTCGAAAACCAATTAATAGAAACAGCAACCAAGACAAATTAACTTGTGGCAGATTAACAGAGTGATTGAAGAGAAGAAGAAAACAGGATTGATCGAGGAGAGGAGGAGAAAAAAAGAAAAAATAAATTCTCAGAAAAATAATAAAACCAATAATATAATGACATGTGGCGTGAACAGTGCTAAAGAGACGATTCTATCGTCGCCTCCCATAGAGACGGTTCTGAAGAAGCAGAGCTGCTATATTATTTTTATTTACATTTTTTCTTTTTTTTTTAAACCTCAGAACCTCCTTTGAGCTGTGCAATGCACATGCCCTAAGACAATTCTCCTTCATTCCTTAAAAATTACACCATTTATAAGGAATGTGTATTCCATATTATTCCTTACCATTCCATATTAATGAGGGAATTATAATGTTAAAATATTCCTTATAAAATATGAGGAGGTATGAGTTCCATATATTTTATTCATTTTCATTCCATTCATTCTCATTCTCTTTTTTCCTTTACAGGTCACCAGTTAGAGCCATAAATTTTCAAAACTATACCTATAGTATGACAATTTTAAAAAATACATTTTTTCTAATTTTAATATATATGTTTGGGTTCACTAATCCTAGACTAGGGTTTAGATTTTGGGGTTTAGGGTTCAGATTTAAGGATTCAAGGTTAAATTTTAGGTTTTATAGTTTATATTTTAGGGTTTAGAGTTTTTTTACTTAATGAAAAAAGTGTATTTTTGAAAATGGATACTATAGAGGTGTATTTTTGAAAATTGGCACCTAGAAATGTGTAGTTTTGAAATTTCCTCTAATTTTTATATATATGTTTGGGTTCACTAATTCTAGATTAGGGTTTAGATTTTAGGGTTTAAGGGTTCAATGTTAGATTTTAGGGTTTTGGATTTATGTTTTAAGGTTTAGAGTTCTTTTACTCAATGAAAAAAATGTAGTTCTAAAAATGGACACCATAATAATGTATTTTTGAAAATTGATTTCCCCTTCAAAAATGGAAAGTTTATTTATATTATGTTTAATTACTAAACACTACTGTTGTGGTGAAGAAGCAACCATTAGAGATTTATCCCTCTCTCCTCATTAGGAGCAGTGTGAATATCTGCTTGTGAGCGATAGTTATAGGCTTATAGCAACTTACGCTAGAGGATAAATTTGAATCATATTTTTAGTTTCTTAAAAAATCTTTGAAATGATTCTGAAGATCAAGTTGTTATTAGAATCTTCCAGAAGTTCTTTTCTCTGTCGAGTTATTTTCTAAACAATAACATAGTTAGTATCACTTTTTCATTTAAAAGAAAAATAATAGAAAACATCACTTAAGAAAAAAAAAAAAAAAAAATTAGAGATTGTCTTCATTTATGATGATTTATATATTAGCATTTTTTGTATAAGTTATTTACAAATTATCTAAAAAATTTCATTAATAAAGTTTCCTCTACATGAAAAATATAAAATCGATTTTAATTACAGATTTGTCAAGCAAGTATTAATATATTAGCACGCTTATTTCTATTTTTTTTTTTTCATTAATATCGTTTCCTTTTAATGTATTAAATTTCCTTTTAGATAAATCTTAAGAATCAAGTACAAAATCTTTTCTGACTTAGATATTTTGGCGTTTGACTTTCTCTATATCTCTCTTCCTCTCTTTCTTTGATTTTCTCCACCACCAATCTAAGCAATGACTAACCTAAATGGAGGAGATGTGCATCCGTTGACGGACTCATCATCGTCTCCGTCTCAACAGCTCCGACTTAGAGCTTATCAGAGTATATATGGCATTTTGGATGATTATCTCCCCGTTAACCAAGCTTCTTCATTTTCTCCTTTGTCAGATTTGCAAAACCTAGAATCTAACTTTAGAAGATTGGGAGTCTCCGATTTAAACGCTCGTCAACAGCAGCTGCTCTCGAATAATCGTGGTAGCAATCAATTTCCTTTGGAAACTGGAGATCAAAGTATGATCAGTGTCCGTGAGCACTTCAACCCTTCGCATGTTCAACAACAAACTCAACGAGAACTGATTAATCAGTCGCAGAGACTTTGGTTTCCCAATGATAATCGTGTTCATGGGTATGGTGCGATGGGTTCTCTGCATACTGGCTTAGGAGACGTTTCTTTTTCTCCAAGTTATCGTTTCGTGGATCAAAGCCCTTGGGGTTTTTCACAACGCACTAATCATGATACATATACTGTGAGTGACCCTAGGGCTACAATGCTATCACGTGCTAAAGATCGTGTGGAGTCTCTTCAACTGCAAAGCATGATTGATCAAGGTTCAAGGGAGACGATTGATAAGATATTTGGTGATCTGGTATCTCATGTTTGTGAATTGATGATTGACCCTTTTGGCCATCAAGTCTTTCGAAAGCTTTTGGAGAAATGCAGTGAGGAACAGATCACTCAGGTTTTGGGTATGGTCATCCAGAAACCTATTCAGTTTGTTAGGGTTTGTGGCGATGCAAATGGGTACGCCCTTCTTCTTTTTCTGCTTATGACCATTTGATATGATCTCTCACTAATTTTGTTTTTCTTTTCCTAAGTAGCATTTTTGTAATTGATTTGCAATCTGTCTTTTGTTTTGGAGATAACAGAACTCGTGCAATAAAAGATTTGATGCGATGTCTTTCTTCAGAAGAGCAAATATCCCGCTTCATGGCAACTCTAAGCCATTGTGCAATTCTTCTGACCAAGAGCACCAATGCCAACAATGTGATTTTGTTTTGCTTCAGCCATTTTTCTCCTTTGCAAACCAGTGTAAGCATATCTACTTTTCTCAAGTATTTAGATGTGGAGGTTAAAAATGTAACAAATGCTTCAAATTCTCTTTTGCTTGTGTTGCAACAAAATGAGCAATGAGGGATAATAAATCTAAATTCCTAGAAAACAGTTTGAGCCTATATATGTATGATTTTTACTGACTATTATTTATACTTGACACTGACAGCATCTTCTTCAAGTGATTGCTCGAAATTGTTATCAAATTGCAATTGATCAGTATGGATGTTGTATGCTTCAACAATGCATTGCAAAATCTTCTCGAGAGATAAGGGATCCCTTGATTAGGGAGATAATCACTAACGCTCTGAGCCTTTGCGTGAATTGCTATGGGTAATAAGATGCATTGAGTACAAAAATTACATGATTACACGTTACTTAATCATTTCATATATCGTCATATATAAAAAATATCTATTGTTCCGTTGGTCAGAAATTATGTGGTGCAATATGTGCTGGAGTTGGAAGATTGTCAAGTGGCAGATGCTCTCTCTAGATATCTAGATGGGAACTACGTCCAACTCGCTTGTGACAAGTATGGGAGTCATGCGGTGCAAAAGTTTTTGAAAAATAGACAATTTAACACGAGGAGGATCGTACAAGAGCTGTTATGTGACATTGATTCACTTCTTGTAAATCCGTATGGAAACTATGTGATTCAGACTGCATGGAGTGTATCTCAGGTAAGAGATCATAAACATGTTTGAAGATTCGATTTGTGTGAAATCATCAGCTTAACTATCTTCTTCTTATTTTTGTGTTTTGTAGGATGATATGCAAGGTGAATTATTATACCATATAAACAGGAATCATCCGTTCATGAGGTGCAACAGATATGGAAGAAAAGTACTCGAGAAACTTAAGATTTGGACATAGAAAGACATGTTGTGGAAAATAGATGAGGAGCGACTACATTTAATAATTGCTGTTTGGTGTTTTTTTTATTTTTGTTGGCTTTGACTTAGTGTTGTCACTTGTCAGTGATTTATTTCTGTTGGTTCGTTTTTATTTACATGTTGTTTTTTAGGTTTGTGTAATAGGTCTTATTAGTCAGGGTCACTCGTCTCCTCACCCATCAAACATGTTTTTAAGAGTCATGTGTTACGTGCTTTCTTTGTAAAAGAATCGTATTTATAGTTATATGTTTTATTTTATTTTTACTTATTAGTCAGGCCGTCAGGGTCAAAAGCTAGTGAGGTCAACTACTTATTAGTTATTACTATACTTTGTGTCTCAAAGTCAGTGCTTTATGAGTTTTAGGAAAGGACTCTTCTGCTTAAGGTGCTGCTGCAGAAAATAATCTATATGAAAATCGATTGCATCTACCAACAAGATTTGAAAGTTACAATTTGTTATAATGGAAAGCTGATGAACATAAGTAGTACTGTAGTAGTATAGTTTCACTAAAAAGGAACTAAGAAAGTGTGAAAGACTATGTTCTTTTTTCCTGCTCCACTTTGGCTCTCTTTATTACTTACGCGCATCGATTTTCTACAATCACTATATTCTTTCACACAAAAAAAAATTAAGGTTGTAGTTCAATTTACTCGAATGAATTGAGTAAATATCATATTGTCGCGTTAATTATGACATTATTAAGAGTTCTGAAACAAAACCAGAATATACTATATGCATGGAAGGAAAGCGCCATTGATATTCTCATGAGAGTGATTGCCAATATTGGTGAATTATTAAACTGATTAATACTCTTTGTGCTAAGTAAGTTTTCTCCAAGTGATGTGCTAAGTCAAGAAAGTGAAAGAATAAGTTTTTGTTTTGTTTTTTGTTTTCCTTTGGGTCTCTCAAAGATTGTTTGCAGAAAAGTTGTCATTATCAATGGACCAAACTCGCATGCTCAGTGTTTATCATCACTATTTATAATTACATACACCAGACTCCTTTTATTTTATTCTTTTATATTCCCAACCTCATGTCACCGTTACTTCCCGCCTCACGTTGACGATATCAGAACAGTTTATCATCATATCATATGCACTTTATTTTCTTTCTAGTAGCTACCACAAACGAGCACAAAATCACACAAGGTTTTTTCATAGAAAGCTGTAATGATCGTTTGCTCAAGTGGGTCATTGGTATAGGCTTCCTCTTTACTATAACATCGTAGAACGAACCTCGACTTATAACTTAGATGATCACGAAGTGGCTCTAAATTACTATAAAAATAAAAGATTAATCAGGATTATGTGTAAAGATTTACAGATTTTTCATGCTTTTTAAAAAGGATAATCAATTTTACTGAACACACTTGAGAGTCTATAAGATCCATCGAAAATGGTTATTGTGAGGTAAAGATGATAATGAGTAACAAAACAAAAACTTTTTCCAACTTGGTCCCGTAAATCAACGTACTCTAAGATATTTAAAACCTTCAGAAAAGCAAGACTCTTTTATAAATTTGTGTTAAGTTGACTTTTAATGGCTCATGCTCATGCTCAAGCTCATGCACACCATACGCGTCTATATATTGCTTTTAGCATCATCACACTCAATTGCTTTGTTCTGACTTTAATTTCCATCTCTAAGGGCATGCCTTTCGTGTTCTTTAAGGCTAATTGCTCACTAATTTATGCTGCTTTAAAATAAAGTATAGTCTATATTATATAATCATGAATATATTATGAATCTGTATATACTTCTTTTGTGGAACAAAAAATCAAATTCTAGCAACTATTATTTATTTTTCCAAATTTATGACAATTGGACATGTCTAGTTTTATATTGATGATTGATTATTTGCACGAGCAGTATCGGAAGAGATATTAAGAACCGTACTAAGGCCAAATTCACCAAATCATTATATTTTTTTTCTATAAACCCATGCATGATAAATATTTTCATGGAATATAACAATTGTGAACATATTTGTTCTGTTGCTCTATTACTATTTGTTCAGCGCGAAATTGCTAAATTTATCCCATTTGATAACATGGATATGGCCTTTGCTTTCAGTCCATTTGAATATCCTGAAAAATGGTCTCGTTGTGGGATGCATCTCCTCCAAAGATTAATCTTAGATTTTCCATAAACCTGAGATTTACTCTAATTATAAAAAAAATAAAAGAAAATAAATAAACAATCTTGATTTTTCAGTAAGCCGGAGGGTGGAGCAATATAACAAGCTTCATAAACCTTTAAAAATCAACCATTAGTAAAGTTATTTGGCTAAATTTCACTATGAGACTTTTTATGAATAAGGATGGCTTTGTAATGATGATTGTTGATACAATGGAATATTTTGTCGCTAAAATGCTTTGCTTTAACAGCCGTATTGATGGGAAGATGATAAAATTAGGATAAATATGAGTTGGTTCTCTGATATCTCCGATCAATACACAAGCAAAACTAGATTCAACTAGAAACGCGTTGTGACTTTACCATTATCACTCAAATAAACTTGATATTTCATATTTGTATAATGTACAATATTCATTTTTAAATTCTTTTCAAAACAGGCCAGTCGTGTAAAACGTATTCATTTCAATGTGAAAAAAAGGAGTATAAAACAAATTCAAAAGAACTGAAATAGGGGAAAAGATAATATATTCTGCGATTTGTAACCTGAAGAAAAATGAGAATAGCCAAAAACAAAACAAAAAGTAAAAAGGAACCGGAAATTGCAAATTAAGTTTCAAAAGAAATGGTTGATTAAAGAATTAAATTCGACATTTATATGCAATCTTCCCTTCAACGCAAACATTTCTCATTTCTTTTCTGAAGCTTTAGCACCAACAAACCTCTCTCTCTCCGTCTCCCACTGACACTTCCTTCTTCGAGAATGGATAAGAAGCACGGCCTATTCTCCAAGTCAAATTCCCGGCGATCACGATCGAAGAGCCCGGTGAGAGGCGTCTCTCCGATCATCATCCGTCGCCGGAAAGGTCGTTACGTCTCGCAGCCGGACCGCCACATGTCTGAGATGCTCCCGCCGGTTAGGGAAGGTCCTGATCCAGACGGAGATGATTCCAGCAGCAGTGGAGACTACTCGAGGTTCGAGAGACGGTGGTACAATTGGATGAAATGTCAGCTACCGGTAGCTCCGCCGTCGGTATCGTCGTCTCCGGGCTTAAGAAGGACGGATCTGAGGCTTTTGCTCGGTGTCCTTGGCGCACCACTTGGTCCTGTTCACGTTAGTGCTCTGGATCTCCTTCCTCATCTCAGTATTAAGAATACTCCCATGGTGAGTGTTAATTCCACACCTCAGTATTTAACTCGAATTTGGATTTTAATCCTGAGGATTTGTGCTCTTCTGGTGCCATAATCTTGGTTGAATTTCGCTGAATCTTATTTTCGTTGATTTAGTGTTCCTTCTTCCTCAAATTTTACTCTTCTGGTTTCTGTCATTCTGCGAATCCAGTTAGGAGAAAAAGACTAATCTGAATTGTTTACTTGAATTTCAGGAAACCTCCTCTGCTCAGTACATTCTTCAGCAGTATACGGCTGCATCAGGTGGTCAAAAGCTCCACAGCTCTGTGCAAAACGGATACGTTATGGGAAGAATCAGGACGGTGGCTTCAGAGTTTGAGACAGGCACAAAGGGCTCAAAGAGCAAGAATAGTTCTTCAAAAGCTGTAGAGTCTGGAGGATTTGTGCTGTGGCATATGAATCCTGACATGTGGTACATGGAGCTTGTTCTTGGTGGGAGCAAGGTCCTTGCAGGTTGTGACGGGAAGCTTGTGTGGAGGCACACGCCATGGCTTGGCCCTCATGCTGCAAAAGGCCCTGTTAGACCATTACGACGCGCTCTTCAGGTCAGTCCTCTTTGTCCCAAGGAAAGTTTCTCATGCATTTTTTTTTGCTTGCATGATTGATTAAACTGTTGCTGTTGTATGCTTTCAGGGACTTGACCCGAGAACCACAGCGAGCATGTTTGCAAATGCAAGGTGCATAGGAGAGAAAAAGATGGACGGAGAGGACTGTTTCATTCTGAAGCTATGCGCAGACCCAGCAACACTCAAAGCTAGAAGCGAAGGGGCATCAGAGACCATAAGACATACTTTGTTCGGTTACTTCAGCCAAAAAACGGGTCTTCTCGTTCACTTGGAAGACTCTCAGTTAACCCGAATCCAAAACATTGGAGGCGAAGCGGTTTACTGGGAGACGACCATCAATTCATACCTAGAAGACTACAAACCCGTCGAAGGTATCGTGATTGCTCACTCTGGTAGATCAGTGGCTACACTCTTAAGGTTTGGAGATATGTCATCGGGACATAACACTAAGACCACAATGCAAGAAGCTTGGGTCATCGATGAAATCTCGTTCAATGTCCCTGGCTTGTCTATGGATTGCTTCATTCCACCTTCTGAGCTCAGATTTGATTCCCACGTTGAAGACTTATCTCAAGGCCCCAAAATTAAGACATTGCAGGGCTCAGTAGCGAGCCGCTAGAAAAATGGCTTATGTTTGGAAACAGGTCTCAGTGAAGAACTTTGGATCAAATGTGTATAATAACTCATTTAAAACAAACCTTAGATTGGTTTCTTCTACTTGGTATTGTTGAAGCTAAAATTCTTGTAGGAAGTTTCGTTGAAGATGTAAATAGAGCGCAGGAATGTGTATAGTCTCTATTCGAGGGCTATTTTTCATTATCAGTTTAGTAAGTCAGTCCAATTTTAGATTTTATAATATGGTTTCAAGTACGTTACATATCTTTGATAGAATATGTTGTACACAATGTTCCTTTTCTTCAGGATACTCTGTGAAGAGCCTGGGTATTTTTTCACCGAATAGCCTAAAAAATATTAGTCGTCATACATACCGACTAAAGCTGATGAATACTAATTTCCTTGTTTTGTATATTTATAAGTTCATAGTCGACTGCAGTGTCTATTGTAGCACAAACTAAACCGTTCTTTTTTTTTTTTTTTTGTATGTATATAACCAATGTTTTGATTTGTTATTGCTCCTGCTATCAATTCATTCACAACTTTAAGTCCACAATGAAGAACAAACCATGTCTGTTTGAAATGGGATATTAGTCTGTAGTGGACTACTAGCCTGTTTCGTCTTCTTTCTCATTCTCTTTTTTTTTTAACACATTCCCCCATTCAAAAGCTTATGTTTGATTGTGTTATTGAATCTTGTATTTTTAAATGAAAATTTGAATTTTCATAATTTGAATCAGATATTATTAGGCATCAAAGTCGTTGTAGTATAGTGGTAAGTATTCCCGCCTGTCACGCGGGTGACCCGGGTTCGATCCCCGGCAACGGCGTTAATATTTTGGTAAATTTCATTTTTGTCCCTTAACTAATAAAATCTATAATATTGATTTCGATTTTATTTTTATATCAACAATGTCGTTGTAGTATAGTGGTAAGTATTCCCGCCTGTCACGCGGGTGACCCGGGTTCGATCCCCGGCAACGGCGATGATTTTTTAAAACTTTCACCAGGTTGGTTAATAATGATATAACCGGTTCATCAGAAATTAAGATTTAACTACAGTATCCGGATAAGGGGGGGGGTTGAAGCTGAACCGGTCCTATTGATTTGGATACTCGCTAAACAGCTTGTATTCACTTCTTTTTTTCTTTTTCAGTTTTCAGTTTTCACGTTCTTCTTCTTTTTCGTAGCGGGAGCAATCTACCAGATTCTCCAACAAACAAAGGTATCGGTTTATTCAGATTCAGCATTTGTACTCTTTGCCTCCACCAAATCGATTCCTAATTTATTTTTCTCTCTTCTGAAGATTATGGTGCTCTCTGACTTCACCGGAGTCGGCGTTGGATTCGGTATATGCCCAATTCGCAATTTATTTGGCCTTCTCTATCCGATTCGACTTGTAATTTTGTTATCATTAATGGAATTTTCTAGGGTTCGGTGTTGGCTGTGGATTTGGCGTTGGATGGGGGTTTGGAGGTTCCTTCACTAATTCTCTCTCTCTCTCGACTTGTTATCGTTTACTTGAATTCCATGGGAGTAGATTATACTGAGCTGAGACTGGATTAGAAGTTAATTCGATCTATACTAGTTTTGATGGTCTAATTGGTTAAAAGATGGAATGATCAAGAGACAATTGTTAACATTTGGGATAAAAGCTATTATATTGCGGAATGTCTCAGTACCCTTACATATTTTTCTTCATATCATCATCACTCAAATGCTTCTTCTTTCATCATCTTTTCTTTGTAATGATGTGCAAATTGGTGTTTTCTTGTGCTTGTTATCTGATGGTATTATGCTTAAACCTCATGCCGATAACAAGCACACACACGTCCTACTAAATTGTAGATTTTTTTTATGCTTTCTTGCAGGAATGCCTTTGAATGTATTAGGCGTTGGTGTAGGTAAGCAACATTAAAACATGTCTTTTATATACATCTCTACACAAGCAGATGATGACAATGGTGAATCTTTCCTCAAGCTACAAAACTGATAATTGTATTTTGAAGGTGGAGGTTGTGGGGTGGGTCTGGGCATCGGTTGGGGTTTCGGGACTGCCTTTGGGAGTCACTACCGATCATCTAGACTTACCTTTCAAGGGATCCAGTTAGACAAGCCTGTTAAACCTGAGGAAACCATGTCCAAAAACACTTAGCGGTCTACGTCTGCTTCAATAAAGTGGGATTTTACTACCAAATCTGAAATCTCTTCTTGGATTGATTGTAAAAGATAAGAATGTGTGAAATCTTTTCTTATTTTTCAGTCAAACTCACTTATTGAATTATCAAATCAAATACGCGTTTCTCCACAATGTTCCACTGTAGAATGTGTTTACAACGAAACACTCTCAAATAATCGAACCAAAAATGCATTTCTATGTTACAAAACAACCAGGAAAACAATGGAATTACTACTGTACAGTAAAAATGTAGATTTGCCAAAATCCGTCTCTTTCTCAGTTTTGAAGCAATCCGGTACACAGAAGATGAATGAACAAACTCGAGCTTAACCTGTCTTCTTCTTCTTCCTCTACATTGTATGCACTGCGACTACCACTGCAATGACAAAATACAAAATCATAAAAAGACTTTAGAGGATGCAAGCATTTGTTTCTAAAGTGACTGCAGAGATAAGCAAAACTCGGTTTACCTAAAAGAAAAATTAAGAGAAGAATCCATATAGCAGCTTGAATAGATCTATTGCTATATCGCATTCGATATTGAGACCGTTGAAGCTGCCTCTGTAGAGCTCCATACCAACCGTGAAGCTGCTTTTCGTAACACTCCTCCATACAGCTCTTGTCCCTCTCAACATTTCCATTTACTTGGTTCGCTTGGACAGGTAGTAACATAGCATCAGAGTCTCCCTGACGATCTAAGGCCTTCCACTTTCTAATGCAGTTCTTGGAACCAGGTTCCATATAATTCAAGAACCCAGAGACGCTAGGCACTTTCCGTGGAGGTCGAACCGGTGGTTCACGTTCATCAGAGGGTTTTGGCGGTAAACCGTCGTCAGAAACCGCAATGTTCCAAGCACCAATATCAGGAGTAGCACTTGCCGTCCTTCTATGTCCATGTGGCTTTGCTTCTTGAAGCTGATTCACTTTGACACCATTTGTGGAAAGTTTCTTCTTTTCAGAATCAGAAGGTCCAGTCAAGAAGAGGGCAAGCTCATTACGATCGTCTTCATCCAAACGCACCCATCTCGGAGTTCCTTTGCCATCGGATTGCGCTGCTTCCTTGAGAGACTTCTCGATTTTCGCAACCTGAGTCTCCATTGCCAAAGTGAACTCGCGGTGCCTGTCTCGAGTATCGTCACCTAAACGATTGTCATAGCTAGATTGGACAGCTCGATGGAATTCATCTAACTGCACCAAAGAAGATTATGACTACACTGCAAACAATTCTGAGAAGAGAGATGAGGAGAGAGAGAGAGAGAGAAATGAACCTGCCATTTGGTGGTTCCAAGAGCAGCGTGAAGGTCCCTGTGAAGCTGCTCCGAGTCCCATACATTTGAAGAGTCTTTTTTCTTGAGGATCCATGTCCTGTACGCTGACTCCATCCTGCACATCAAATCCAACATTTTGGGATTTCAGATCTATAGAAATTTTGATTATCAGAATCCGAATTATATCCAAATCCCAAGTAAATTGACAGATCCAGAACCAAAATTTGAGAAGGGAATCCGGAAAATGTAAACCACCTGTCGGCAGATTCCTGAACTTCTTCAGCAGCGGAGAAGAAAGGATCCTTCTCCCACCGATCCAGACTCGTCGTCATCGTGATTTCCTAACGAAGAAAAAACCTAACAATCTTGGAAGATCAAAAACCCAGAAAGCAACAGAGACTAAAATGGCGATGGATCGAAAGATTTCAGAGGGGCTGAGAAGGGAGCGACGTTCATCGATTAACCCAAATTACGGCCCTTCGTTAACACCACACGTGCGTAAAAATAGTACGTTTTGTTTTCTTCGAAGACAAACCCCACTATTTCGGGTTTTAAGATTTTTTTGGGGAGAAATTGCTATAAATAATGCAAAAGAAAACTCAGATTACGAAACAAATCGAGTTTGTAAAAACTAACATTACCACAACTCGTTAATTAGCTTACAATATTCTCCAATTTCTCGTTAGTGACATTTCCACTAATGTCGCCTCTATGTCATTGTCACCACTCACCACCACCATCATCTCTCCACTGTAAAAAGAAACGTCCTTGATCATCAAAAATCTCTCAGATATTATTCTTAGGGGTGTTATTGGTTGCATAAGTATAAATCAATTAAAAAAAAAAAAAAAAACCCAAATGAAACACTAAGCTTTCTTATGAGTACCCTAAGCTAAGAGTTGTCTTTTTTTTCTTTTCTTTGGTCATCTTTTGTGGGCCACAATAGACTAGCCCACGGAAGAAAATTATCCCCACATGAGTAAAAGTGGAGTCAAACTCCACATGAAATAGATGCAGAGGTGTGCAACTACTGGGCCACTTGCTCCTCTTAGTTAGGAGTTGTCTATCATTTTAACTTTGTCGAATAGACAGATTATAATTCTGATATTTATCTAAATACTTAGATTTTATGCACACTGTTAATAGTAAAAAGTTTTGTGAGTCGGTAAACCAAATTTCGTTTTGGTATTGGTACTCCACTTATGATTGTCCTAAATTCTGAAATTTATCAGATTGTCATGTTTGTGTCTAGTATTGTAAACATATGACTAATGCTAGATAAGTTTGTGGGAATGAGTCTAAAACTAATAACATCAGATGTTTATTTTTGTGACCATTTTGAATTTGAAAGAATGAAAAAATGCATGATTTTGAGTTATCTCCAAAAATGCGGAGGAAACTTTGCTTACCATATAAAGTCATTTACAAGATGTTATATATATGAGTGCCAATTGCAGTGCCACCTCCTTAAACCATTGAACAATTGATCTCAAATGGAGTAATTTGAATCTGATCAAATTCAAATGCATGACAACCTAGGATTCAATTAAAGGTGTGTCATGAGATATAATTGTAAAATCATCAAGAGAAATGAATTAAAAACAGGTCGACGATCTATTTCCCCACAAGAAGTATGCCGTCGCATTAGATCCACCTCAAACTTTGGCCTCATTTTATTTCCCCATCATATGAAAGTTTCAGATCTAAATCCCCACGAATATAAAGTTGTAAACTCATTTCCCCCTGGATTCATAGTTTTATACTCAAATCCACAAAGAGCTATGGTTTTGTTGGTTTACTATTCGTAAAACATGGTTACTATTTCCGAATCGCGTATTAACCGGACTAAACAAGTCCAAGCCCGTTTTATGACCCGATTACAATGAATAAACCATGTTTCAGTTTCCCTTAACCATCCGTCCGAAAATCCCCAAATTACTGTTACCTTTGAACCCTAAATTTCAAAATCGAGAGAAATCTCAAGAAATTGAGAGAGAAATCTTCTGGAAATCCTTTCTAATAGCTTGTATTCTTGTATGGGCATGGATGTAGTCCGTCGAAATGGTGGAGGCACATGGGAATTTGATGAAGAAGCAGGCGAAAGAGATGAGTTTCAGATTGACCAACTTTTGCGCGATTTCGAAGATGAAACTCCGATTAACCACGACGTCTTGCCTGAGACTGATGACGAAGCAGAAGCAGAAGGCGGTGCTCAACAGAAAATGCGTTCGGAGATAAAACGTGGTGATGGGCATTTGTATCAAAGTCAAACATTCTTCAATGGGGTAGCTTTTAAAGAGAGAGTTCTCAATTATGCTCTTAGAACATGCTACAACATCAAACAAACCAGGTATGACAAGGATAAGATTAGTTTTGAGTGTGTTGGTTGTAATGAGAAGTATGAAGGTTGTGAATGGAGAATTTATGCATCGATTCATCCAAAAGATGCAGTCTGGAAAGCTAGGTTGTTTGTGGATAAACATACGTGTGAGGTTACTGGGGAATGTGAAATGATAAAGGTCCCTGTTATAGCTAGATTGTTTGTTGATAAGATCCGTGAAGAACCAGAGTACTATATGCCAATGAAGATAGAAGACTTAGTCATGTCGAATTGGGGAATTAGTGTGTCTAGGCCTCAATGTCAAGCTGCAAGAAATACGGATTTGAAGTGGATTCGTAGTGAAAATGCTCACCAGTTTTCAAGTTTACGAGATTACGCTGCTGAGATAGTACACTCAAACCCTGGTTCGTCTGTCGAAGTTGATACTATCCAGAATGAAGCGAAAGAAGATGTGTTCAGCCGGTTTTATGTTTGCTTTGATGTCCTCAGAAAGACATGGAAGGATTCGTGCAGACCATTGATAGAACTTGATGGTTGTTTTTTGAAAGAGAGAATCAAGGGACAATTGTTGGTCGCTTTAGGCAGGGATGCGGATAATTCTATATATCCAATTTCTTGGGGTGTGGTGGAGGTGGAAAACAATGAGAATTGGCAATGGTTTGTGAAAAAGCTGAAGGTTGATTTGGATCTAAAGGATGGTGATGGGTTCATTGCTGTTTCAGACTGTCATAAGGTAACTTCTTGTCAACATTTTTTGTTTTTTCGAATGTAAAAAGATGGTGATGCAATGACTTACTTAATTGTTCTGTTTCAGAGTTTAATGAGGACTATTAAGATAAAGTTACCAAAGATGGAACACGGAAAGTGTGTAAGACACATTTATGGGAATTTGAAGAAGAGCCATGGAAGCAAAAAACATATGAAGCCATTCATATGGAATTTGGCATGGAGCTACAATGAATCAGAGTTTCAAGAGAACTTGGACAGATTAAGGTGCTATGATACAAGAGTCTATAATGACGTTATGGCGTCAAATCCTAGGAGTTGGTGCAAAGCTTTCTACAAGCTGGGAAACTACTGTGAAGATGTTGAGAACAACTCCACAGAATCTTTCAACAGCTCCATTAACAAGGCAAGAGAGAAGCTGTTTGTGCCTATGCTAGAAACAATAGCAAGGCTTGCTATGGCGCGTATTGCCGTAAGATCTCGAGAATCTCATGAGCACACAGGTAATCTTGCTTCAATGATGATTTTTGTGATTTTGTTTGTTTTCATGCATTTATCTTGACATATTTGTCTGATTTTGTCTTTCATTGTCAGGAAAGTGTACACCTTATGTCTCTAAAGTTCTCGCTATAGCCTTTAAAGATACAAAGACTCAAGATGGAGCAAAGAAATGTGTAGTGACTAGAAGTGTTAAAGGCTTCTTTGACTCAAGGCTGAATGGACAAACTCACCGTGTTTCTTTGGACAGTTGGTCGTGTTCTTGCAGGAAGTGGGACATCACTGGAATACCATGTAAGCATGCTTATGGTGTGATCTTGAAGCTGAAGCTTGATGTTGAAGATTATGTGTGCCACTGGTTTCGGACACTTATGTGGAGAAGAAACTATACAGATGGACTAATTCCAATTAGAGGTTCTCGGTTTTGGCCAGCAACAGATTCTCCGGATGTTCATGCTCCACCTGAACCAGAAGTACCAGAAGAAGAAGCAGCATCAAAAGAAGCAGGAAAAGAATCAGCAAAGAAGAAGCTCACCAAGGCTGACAAGACAAGGAAGAAAGGTGTTAATGAGTCTCCAACTAAGAAGCAACCAAAAGCGAAGAAGAGGATCATGCATTGCGGAATTTGTGGTGCGCCTAATCACAACTCGAGGTTTCACAAGGATGATTCTTCACAGATATGTGTTTCTGTTTCATTTTAACTGTTATGTGTCACTGTTTTTTTTTGTTGAGTCTTATGTTTGAATCTTATGTTTCTGTTTCATTGTAACTGTTATGTGGTACTGTTTTTTTGTTTGAATTTTGGTTGTGAGTCATATGTTTCTATTTTGTATTATGTTTTCTTTCATAGAAACTGTTGGAAGGTCGCTCAGGGCTTGGAGAATCCTCACAAGGAACTCTCACTCAACCCAATGCTTCTCAAACACTTGAGTGAAGCGATTGGTTTAGTATTTTTCAGTTTTCATCGGCTAAGTAGGACCTTATAATTATGCTTTTGGCAATGGATTATGATACCTTTTGTCATGTTTTTGATACACTTTGTTCGGCTTTTTGGTTATGGATTATGATAAATTTGTTCAGCTTTTTGGTTATGGATTAAGATACATTTTGGTCATTCTTGTATTCTTGATATCGCCAAGCGGGTCTACGGTTCTGGGTTTATGGGTCTGGTTTTGGTATGATTTGAGTTTTAGTTTGGTTTACTAAGGGGATCGATGGGTTGGTATTCGGGTTTTGCTATTGAACCATCGTATTTGAATTCAGGGGGAAATGAGTTTACAACTTTATATTTGTGGGGATTTAGATCTGAAACTATCATATGATGGGGAAATAAAACGAGGCCAAAGTTTGAGGTGGAACTAATACGACGGCATACTTTTTGTGGGGAAATAGATCGTCGACCCATTATGACTTAAGAGAAGTTTGGTGAGGGGGTAACCCTATTTAACTGATTGGATATCCCAAAAAATAGATTCAAGAGAAAACTAAGTCAAACTGAATTTGCTAAAAGCACTATAAAACTCATGTTTCTTCCCAATTCTAGGATAATAAATAGTGCTACAATGTATATTAGAGGATGTAAAAGATAATAAAAAATAAATATTGTATTATTTAATATATAAAGATATTTACAGATTTGTATCTATTTAGTTTACAATATTCTTCCAATCACAAGCTCTCATCACATCTAACAGAGTAATCATTTTTGCTGCATTTTGAAGGAGTTGCACAGAGAGGTTGTGAGTTTGCCATGCTGGCCACAGCGCTTGCTATAGGTGTCTACAGCAGTTCCATGTGGCCAAAGCTTTAACCACCAGAAAATTTTACCATCTATATACAAAGGCAGTTTTTGATTTTTAGTGCTGTACAAACTTGCCAAATATTTTTATTCCAATCAAAAGATGAATTGGCGGAATTTTTTTTTTTTTTTTGACTCAAACATCAAATTAAAAGAAACCCATTTTCAACTAAAAGAAACTTTAACTTTTCTTTTGACAATTCAAAAATGTAACAAAAAAGGATTTCAAACAAGAATATAATTTCAAAAATGTCAATTAGGTATTTATATATAGATTTAAGGTCAAAATATTCAAATAAAGTTTAATATGAAACTACTTTCTAAAAAATCAAATGTATAGAGAAAAAATAAGACACATAGAAAATGTAATAAGGGCTAATTTGCTCAATAACAATATTGAGAATTAAGAATATAGCTATCATAAATGAAAAAATTTAGAGAATAACAAAGAGAAATGTTTTTGGACAATATTCTCCTTCCATAATTGAGATAATTTCCTTCCACACACAAAGAAAAAATGGTAACTTTCCCTCCAAAATATTTTGTTGATGTCACATTAGTATAAATACAACAAGAATAAGTGAACATATGTACAAACTTTGGTGCATGTAAACGAGAAACACATTACTCGAAAGGTTTTTTAACCAAAAAACACATTACTCTAAGTATTAAACTCTAAACTCTTAAACTTCAACTTTAAACAATAAATTTTAACCTTTGCACAAAAAAAAACAATAAATTTTAACC
Organism: Microthlaspi erraticum; assembly: GCA_902728155.2. NCBI lineage: Eukaryota > Viridiplantae > Streptophyta > Magnoliopsida > Brassicales > Brassicaceae > Microthlaspi > Microthlaspi erraticum. The sequence continues at coordinate 42,244 of CACVBM020001263.1, forward strand.
CCATGACCCCAAAAATAAATCCTAAACCTAACCCCTTAACCCAAAAATCCTAAATCTGAAACCCAAACCTAAACCCCTATCCTAACAACGTTCTATGTGTAAGCTTTTTTCCGCTATGTTTAGTGGGAAACTAGCTAAGTAAATAGTCGTGCGCCATGTGAAAACCATGTATCTTGATTTAAAATATTTTTATCATTTCGTTGCCGAAAACAACTAAATGTAGACTATACTATACTACCAGCTCTTTAGACTATAAATCAAACCGGTTTAAGTTTTAATGAAAAACCAAGTATTTCCACAAAAAAAAATTATGTGAGAAGCTACAGAAATCACCCTTAAAAAACTATACATTGAGTTGTTTCAGAAGTGTGAGACCACCAAATCTGATCTTACAACCTTCATAGCAACTTCAGACGAATTCATTGTATACGAGAAAATAAATTACTTGCAAAAATGTGGGTTATAAAAAAAATGGAATAAGTATACATGTGTGTTTGAAGGACTGTCTTATTGAACTTTGGCGAAAAGTCATTTATCGATTTCCTTTTATGATCAGTTTTTCTTTTCTCGAGCCTCCGTAACTTCACTGTACGTCGAACCTAGTTCAGGTGAGGGGGTAACCCTATTTAACTGATTGAATATCCCAAAAAATAGATTCAAGAGAAAACTAAGTCAAACTGAATTTGCTAAAAGCACTATAAAACTCATGTTTCTTCCCAATTCTTAGGATAATAAATAGTGCTACAATGTATATTAGAGGATGTAAAAGATAATAAAAAATAAATATTGTATTATTTAATATATAAAGATATTTACAGATTTGTATCTATTTAGTTTACAATATTCTTCCAATCACAAGCTCTCATCACATCTAACAGAGTAATCATTTTTGCTGCACTTTGAAGGAGTTGCACAGAGAGGTTGTGAGTTTGCCATGCTGGCCACAGCGCTTGCTATAGGTGTCTACAGCAGTTCCATGTGGCCAAAGCTTTAACCACCAGAAAATTTTACCATCTATATACAAAGGCAGTTTTTGATTTTTAGTGCTGTACAAACTTGCCAAATATTTTTATTCCAATCAAAAGATGAATTGGCGGAATTTTTTTTTTTTTTTTGACTCAAACATCAAATTAAAAGAAACCCATTTTCAACTAAAAGAAACTTTAACTTTTCTTTTGACAATTCAAAAATGTAACAAAAAAGGATTTCAAACAAGAATATAATTTCAAAAATGTCAATTAGGTATTTATATATAGATTTAAGGTCAAAATATTCAAATAAAGTTTAATATGAAACTACTTTCTAAAAAATCAAATGTATAGAGAAAAAATAAGACACATAGAAAATGTAATAAGGGCTAATTTGCTCAATAACAATATTGAGAATTAAGAATATAGCTATGATAAATGAAAAAATTTAGAGAATAACAAAGAGAAATGTTTTTGGACAATATTCTCCTTCCATAATTGAGATAATTTCCTTCCACCCACAAAGAAAAAATGGTAATTTTCCCTCCAAAATATTTTGTTGATGTCACATTAGCATAAATACAACAAGAATAAGTGAACATATGTACAAACTTTGGTGCATGTAAACGAGAAACACATTACTCGAAAGGTTTTTTAACCAAAAAACACATTACTCTAAGTATTAAACTCTAAACTCTAAAACTTCAACTTTAAACAATAAATATTAACCTTTGCCCAAAAAAAAACAATAAATTTTAACCCCATGACCCCAAAAATAAATCCTAAAACTAACCCCTTAACCCAAAAATCCTAAATCTGAAACCCAAACCTAAATCCCTATCCTAACAACGTTCTATGTGTAAGCTTTTTTTCCGCTATGTTTAGTGGGAAACTAGTTAAGTAAATAGTCATGCGCCATGTAAAAACCATGTATCTTGATTTAAAATATTTTTATCATTTCGTTGCCGAAAACAACTAAATGTAGACTATACTATACTACCAGCTCTTTAGACTATAAATCAAACCGGTTTAAGTTTTAATGAAAAACCAAGTATTTGCACAAAAAAAAAATTATGTGAGAAGCTACAGAAAGCACTCTTAAAAAACTATACATTGAGTTGTTTCAGAAGTGTGAGACAACCAAATCTGATCTTACAACCTTCATAGCAACTTCAGACGAATTCATTGAATACGAGAAAATAAATTACTTGCAAAAATGTGGGTTATAAAAAAAATGGAATAAGTATACATGTGTGTTTGAAGGTCTGTCTTATTGAACTTTGGCGAAAAGTCATTTATCGATTTCCTTTTATGATCAGTTTTTCTTTTCTCGAGCCTCCGTATCTTCAGTGTACGTCGAACCTAGTTCAGGTGAGGGGGTAACCCTATTTAACTGATTGGATATCCCAAAAAATAGATTCAAGAGAAAACTAAGTCAAACTGAATTTGCTAAAAGCACTATAAAACTCATGTTTCTTCCCAATTTCTAGGATAATAAATAGTGCTACAATGTATATTAGAGGATGTAAAAGATAATAAAAAATAAATATTGTATTATTTAATATATAAAGATATTTACAGATTTGTATCTATTTAGTTTACAATATTCTTCCAATCACAAGCTCTCACACATCTAACAGAGTAATCATTTTTGCTGCACTTTGAAGGGAGTTGCACAGAAAGGTTGTGAGTTTGCCATGCTGGCCACAGCGCTTGCTATAGGTGTCTACAGTAGTTCCATGTGGCCAAAGCTTTAACCACCAGCAAAATTTTACAATCTATATACAAAGGCAATTTTTGATTTTTAGTGCTGTACAAACTTGCCAAATATTTTTATTCCAATCAAAAGATGAATTGGCGGAATTTTTTTTTTTTTTTTGACTCAAACATCAAATTAAAAGAAACCCATTTTCAACTAAAAGAAACTTTAACTTTTCTTTTGACAATTCAAAAATGTAACAAAAAAGGATTTCAAACAAGAATATATTTTCAAAAATGTCAATTAAATATTCAAATAAAGTTTAATATGAAACTACTTTCTAAAAAATCAAATGTATAGAGAAAAAATAAGACATATAGAAAATGTAATAAGGGCTAATTTGCTCAATAACAATATTGAGAATTAAGAATATAGCTATGATAAATGAAAAAATTTAGAGAATAACAAAGAGAAATGTTTTTGGACAATATTCTCCTTCCATAATTGAGATAATTTCCTTCCACCCACAAAGAAAAATGGTAACTTTCCCTCCAAAATATTTTGTTGATGTCACATTAGCATAAATACAACAAGAATAAGTGAACATATGTACAAACTTTGGTGCATGTAAACGAGAAACACATTACTCAAAAGGTTTTTTAACCAAAAAACACATTACTCTAAGTATTAAACTCTAAACTCTAAAACTTCAACTTTAAACAATAAATTTTAACCTTTGCACAAAAAAAAACAATAAATTTTAACCCCATGACCCCAAAAATAAATCCTAAACCTAACCCCTTAACCAAAAAATCCTAAATCTGAAACCCAAACCTAAACCCCTATCCTAACAACGTTCTATGTATAAGTTTTTTTCCGCTATGTTTAGTGGGAAGCTAGCTAAGTAAATAGTCATGCGCCATGTAAAAACCATGTATCTTGATTTAAAATATTTTTATCATTTCGTTGCCGAAAAAAACTAAATGTAGACTATACTATACTACCAGCTCTTTAGACTATAAATCAAACCGGTTTAAGTTTTAATGAAAAACCAAGTATTTGCACAAAAAAAAATTATGTGAGAAGCTACAAAAATCACCCTTAAAAAACTATACATTGAGTTGTTTCAGAAGTGTGAGACCACCAAATCTGATCTTACAACCTTCATAGCAACTTCAGACGAATTCATTGTATACGAGAAAATAAATTACTTGCAAAAATGTGGGTTATAAAAAAAATGGAATAAGTATACATGTGTGTTTGAAGGTCTGTCTTATTGAACTTTGGCGAAAAGTCATTTATCGATTTCCTTTTATGATCAGTTTTTCTTTTCTCGAGCCTCCGTATCTTCAGTGTACGTCGAACCTAGTTCAGGTGAGGGGGTAACCCTATTTAACTGATTGGATATCCCAAAAAATAGATTCAAGAGAAAACTAAGTTGGGTTGTTTCACATGTAGACCCAAAATTGTGGTCAAATGCAAAACTAACCTCCTGTTTTTTTCATTTTAAGTTTGTCCAGTTTTTTCCAATTAATTACGGGAATGCCATTACTTTTTCGATTGGTAGACCGATATTTAGGTCTACCAGATCTGCTGAAAGACCAAACACCCCTCATCTTCTACACTTAATTGCCAAAATGCCATATCATCAATGTTGACAACCACCATTTTTACCCAATTTGGAGCTGTTAATGCTCTGAAAACTCACTTTGAGCTAGCATTCTCCTTCTTTCATCTCACAAACTCTTATTCTTCCATTTTCTCTCCATTTTCATCCCAAAAACTTAAAAGAAAACTCAAATCTTGGGTCTTGGCATTTCCAATTGTTTAGCTTACAGTGATGACGGAACTCGTAATTGAAGACATAAATTGAAGTTATCAGCCCTCGAAGAGCTTTCTCCGACGGCCAAGTAACTTTTCTTTCAAAATTCTAAGAATTTCAGTTTTGGTCTGCGAAGGTAGACTGAAGTGTAGGTCTACCATTACATAGTAGACCTGAGTTTAGGTCTACTGGTCAACGCAGAGTTGACTGTGCCATTTCCTTTGCAAACAAAAAAAATGAGTGGTAGACCTACACTTAGGTCTACTCCACGTGGAGGGTTAGTTTTGCAATTGATTGAGAAAAATGTTTTTTTTAGGTCTACCTTGTCGGTCTACTCCACGTGGAGGGTTAGTTTTGCAATTGATAGAGAAAAATGTTTTTCGGAGGTCTACCTACCTAAAAAAAAAAGTTGGTTTTGCCGTTGACTCAAGTTTGACTTTCCTCAAAAAGGAGAGATTTTGTGACATTGAGGTCTACCGTGTAGGTCTACCATCCGGTAGACCGCAAGTGAGGTCTACTGGTCAACGCAAAAAACTGAGGTCTACCACGGAAGTCTACCCGAGGAAAGTCAAACTTGAGTCAACGGCAAAACAAACTGTTTTCGGTAGGTAGACCTAAGGCGTAGACTAATTCAGAGGTCTACTTTTTTTGGTAGACCGATTGAGAGGTCTACGTTTTCTGGTAGACGTACACGGTAGACCTCGTGTAAAAGTCAACGTTTGGTCAATTGCAAAACTAACCCTCCACGTGTAGTAGACCGACAAGGTAGACCTCCAAAAAAACATTTTTCTCGATCAATTGCAAAACTAACCCTCCACGTGGCCGTCCACGTGGAGTAGACCTAAGTGGAGGTCTACCATGAACGTCTACTCCGAACGTCTACGTTTTAGGTCTATTATTATGTGTTTTTTAAAATGTCGTTTTCCTTTCAATATATCAAATATTTTGAAATTTATCTCGAACAGTTAGTTGTTTTTATTTGTTTACTTGCTTCTGTGTGAGTTTGAAATGTTCTTTCGGCGTAATTAAGGCTATATTCGGTTTTCTTTTGAATATCTAGCTTAATTTTTCTGGTAGACCAAATTGTGGGTCTACCTTGTCGGTCTACCCTTCTGTCTACTAATCCATTTTGTGTCTGGTTTGTTTTTGTTGCAGGTAATGGTTTGTCTAGCTTCCGTTTATGGAAAATGGATGGTGATGGAAGACAAGTCATGGCATTTTGAGATGGATAAAGGAAAAGAGGGAGAATGTTACATGGACTAAATGGTACAAGCTGACTATATGGGATATGGAAGAATGTTCTAGGCATAGGAAGACCTTATACCAAGTTGGTAGTTCGTTTTAGGTGAAGATGCTAATTCTGTTATACCAAAGGGTTAGCAAATTTTGGACATATACCAAGTTGGTAGTTAGTTTTAGGTGAAGAAGCTAATTGTGCTAATAGTCATTGACATATAGTAATATACCAAAGGGTTAGCAAATTTTGGGCAAGTTTGGTTTCAACTATTGATCAAACATTATGTAATTGATTGGTCGAGTCCTCCAGAAAACATCAAGTGACAACACCAATTATGTCTAGAAGTGCAAATGCAAAGTCTTACAATCTAAAAAGCTCAAATTCGAAAGCAACAAGTGTTTAAACTTAAAACTAAAAGTACTTAAAACTAAGAAAAAGGCTTGGCTTTACAAAAGCTTCCATCTGCAACGGAGAATAGAAACACAACTGTGGCAGCTTCTGTGTAATCTTGCATGCATATTGGTTTCCAATGAAGGGCTTGGTTTCCAATGAAGGGCTTGGTTTCCAATGAAGAGGTTGTTGGCACCGACATCCAAGCTCTTCTTATCTTTAGACGCCTAACACAATTCCAATCAGTAAAACAAAAAACGTTAGCAAGTTCTCCGAGAGGAAATGAACCAAGTCTCTCTACATAAAGAGGAAAACCGCAAGAGTTCAAGATCTTGAGATTCATTATAAAACAAAAGAGAAAAATGCACCTTTTTCTCAGCTTCTTCTTGAGCATACCTCTCCTTTGGAATATAAATTCCATTTTTCTGCAATTTGATAAACAATGCTTGCACTTCCACGTTCAACAGCAATGCTAGGAAGCTGCAGTATAAACCAAACACCTACATTATTCCCACAAGCACAAGCCTTTCCAATAGACAGGACAAAAAGGAATGATGAATCAGAAACTACTTCAAACAATGCTTTCAAATGTTAGAAGCTCGAAATATGGATATTTGTGATTAGATCTAAGCTACGACTTCACAATAAGCATGAATCAGAGACTACTTAAAATGCATTCTACAAAAGCAAATGAATCAGAGACTACTTAAGTTTCATGAATTACCTTGAAAGATTTCTTTAAGCTCTTGTTTTCATTCTGAATCCCATGTAACATCTCCAGGACATATGTGATGCTGCAACATGAGCGAAAATGTTATTTACCAATCTAAAATTCTACTTTAGCTACTGTTTTATCATAGCCTATACAAGGAAGCTCACCTTTCTGCAGTTATAACAAGCTTGTTGTCTTTACACCTTTTTTTCTGCATCATCAAATGAGCACTATCCAATTAGGATTTGCAAATCAAAGAAAAAGGATTTCAAATAATGAGAAGAAAAAGCTTACTTGTAGCTCCTTCAACGTTGCTGGAATTGCAGCAAACCTATCCAGGTATACTGATTTTTGGCTTTTCTTGTCAAAAGCTAAATTTTATCAAATTCAGCAAAAACGCCATGTGAGAACAGATCTGACGAATTTTGGGGAAAGAAGGAGAACTGTGAAGAAACAAGTCTCATCCCAACACTCTCCAGCACATTAACAATATCACATTTACTCAAAAAATTTAATTTCAGCTTTAAACCACAAACTAGACAAAAAAATGGAGCAAATTGGTTTAAAAACGCTAATGGCGCAGACAATTAGAATACCCGGAATTTTGGCGGTGGTAGTTGTGGGTTTTACGTCGGCGGTGACGGTAGCTATCGGAGAAGGAGATGTAGGCTGAGGAGGAAGAAGAACTATAGATTCCCATCTCTTCTGTGCTCGGATCCTCCTTCCTCTAAAGAGGCTATGGCGCCCAGATCTAGAAAAAAAAAAGTTAATACATTATGTTGCAACTCAGATCTGATTAAGATTTTTTCTGGAGAGGAGATAAATGACTTACTAGTGCATCAGACGGCGGCTAGAGACTGGAGGTGGGCAAATATCCGGTGAAAGAGATGAATGAACGGTGATAGAGATGATGAACAAGATGGGCGGAGGTTCAAGGAGAGAGAGGAGAGGGAGGCGCCGTTTGAGAGAGAGATCGAGATTTTTTTTTTTAACACAATTAGGTTAACTCTTTCTTTATATATGAAGGTTAATTTGTTTCGGTTTAGTTAAAATCAATCCGGTTTAATTGGAGTGGTATATTTCTTTTGGAGTGAAATATCCGGTTTAAGTAGATTTAATGTCTACTAACGAGGTCTACTAAAGAGATCTACTAACAAAGTCTAAATATTTCGATTTCAGCTGGTAATTTCCAGTTCCCGCCACTTTGGTTTAAATTTTTTGGGATTCCCGCTAGATTAAAAGGGTTGGTAGACCTCCACTTCGGTCTACGCGATCCGTCTACTTGTTAGGTCTACTTTACCCTAAACCCTAAATCGAATCATTTAGATACAATTTTGCAACGATTTGCTTGCCATATTGTCAATTTACAGTGTATATCACAAATAAACAAACATTGAATCGTAAAACCAACCAAAAAAAATTCTTCATCTAAAATTTTTCAAAACCCTACAACTCTCCCCATTAACTCCTAAACAATATACTCAAACTCTTATCCTTATGAACTATTTACATATGATAGATTCATGATTTTTTATGAAATTTTATTTTTAATAGATGTGAAATGTCTATTATTTCGTTATTTGTGAAATAAATATTTCAAATTATTTTTTACAATTTTCTTAGTTTAAATTTAAGATTTTATTATTTAGTAGACTTACTTGGTAGACCTCTTATGGTTTTATAGGCTTTTAACTTTATTTTTTTTTTTCCATAGTTCAGTTGGTTCAAATCTATGAAATTATATTTTAGATAGATGCAAGTTGTCTGTATTGTAATTATGTATAAATAATTTCCATCAAAATATTTTCTTTTAAATTTTTATAATAAAAATTTAAGTTTAATGATATACTCCCTCCGTTTCAAATTAGTTGTCGTTTTGGCAAAATGTATCTGCAAATATTTGGACGTATCTGGACGTGTTTTGCATTGTAGATACGTCCAAATATTTGCAGATACATTTTGCCAAAACGACAACTAATTTGAAACGGAGGGAGTAGTAGACTTACTCGGTAGACCTCACACATTTTTATAGATATTAACCTATATGTCTTTGCTTATCTATAAATCATTCATTTGTATGCATTCATATTTTTTGTATATGATAATGTCTATATTAGAATTATTCATACTTTTGTTTGTATAAAAATATTTTTTATTTAATTGTTAATTAAAATTGAAGATGTTATTATGAGGTAGACCTCTAACATTGTCTACCAGGTAGATCTACGGGGTAGATCTACATGCTCCGGAGGTTATAATCGTAATTGAGGCATGCGTTTTTTTGTTTGGTCATGAGGGCTTGTGGGGTAATTTTACTACCCAAAGAGGTTAGTTTTGCATTTGATTTAAATTGTGGTCTAGTTGACTAGAAAAAATCAAATTGTGGTCTAGAATTGGTAATTTCCCCAAACTAAGTCAAACTGAATTTGCTAAAAACACTATAAAACTCATGTTTCTTCCCAATTCCTAGGATAATAAATAGTGTTACTATTAGAGGATGTAAAAGATAATAAAAAATAAATATTGTATTATTTAATATATAAAGATATTTACAGATTTGTATCTATTTAGTTTACAATATTCTTCCAATCACAAGCTCTCATCACATCTAATAGAGTAATCATTTTTGCTGCACTTTGAAGGAGTTGCACAGAGAGGTTGTGAGTTTGCCATGCTGGCCACAACGCTTGCTATAGGTGTCTACAGCAGTTCCATGTGGCCAAAGCTTTAACCACCAGCAAAATTTTACCATCTATATACAAAGGCAATTTTTGATTTTTAGTGCTGTACAAACTTGCCAAATATTTTTATTCCAATCAAAAGATGAATTGGCGGAATTTTTTTTTTTTTTGGCTCAAACATCAAATTAAAAGAAACCTATTTTCAACTAAAAGAAACTTTTAACTTTTCTTTTGACAATTCAAAAATGTAAAAAAAAGGATTTCAAACAAGAATATATTTTCAAAAATGTCAATTAAATATTCAAATAAAGTTTAATATGAAACTACTTTCTAAAAAATCAAATGTATAGAGAAAAAATAAGACACATAGAAAATGTAATAAGGGCTAATTTGCTCAATAACAATATTGAGAATTAAGAATATAGCTATGATAAATGAAAAAATTTAGAGAATAACAAAGAGAAATGTTTTTGGACAATATTCTCCTTCCATAATTGAGATAATTTCCTTCCACCCACAAAGAAAAAAATGGTAACTTTCCCTCCAAAATATTTTGTTGATGTCACATTAGCATAAATACAACAAGAATAAGTGAACATATGTACAAACTTTGGTGCATATAAACGAGAAACACATTACTCGAAAGGTTTTTTAACCAAAAAACACATTACTCTAAGTATTAAACTCTAAACTCTAAAACTTCAACTTGAAACAATAAATTTTAACCTTTGCACAAACAAAAAAAACAATAAATTTTAACCCCATGACCCCAAAAATAAACCCTAAACCTAACCCCTTAACCCAAAAATCCTAAATATGAAACCCAAACCTAAACCCCTATCCTAACAACGTTCTATGTGTAAGCTTTTTTCCGCTATGTTTAGTGGGAAACTAGCTAAGTAAATAGTTATGCGCCATGTAAAAACCATGTATCTTGATTTAAAATATTTTTATCATTTCGTTGCCGAAAACAAGTAAATGTAGACTATACTATACTACCAGCTCTTTAGACTATAAATCAAACCGGTTTAAGTTTTAATGGAAAACCAAGTATTTGCACAAAAAAAAATTATGTTAGAAGCTACAGAAATCACCCTTAAAAAACTATACATTGAGTTGTTTCAGAAGTGTGAGACCACCAAATCTGATCTTACAACCTTCATAGCAACTTCAGACGAATTCATTGTATACGAGAAAATAAATTACTTGCAAAAATGTGGGTTATAAAAAAAATGGAATAAGTATACATGTGTGTTTGAAGGTGTGTCTTATTGAACTTTGGCGAAAAGTCATTTATCGATTTCTTTTTATGATCAGTTTTTCTTTTCTCGAGCCTCCGTATCTTCAGTGTACATCGAACCTAGTTCAGGTGAATTCCTAATTATGTACAGCATATAAAATTTCAAAATTTGATAAAAAAAGAAAACTATACTATGTAGTGATAAAACCAGTCAATATCTTTATTTTAAGATATAAAGGTGACAAGTTAACCATATAAAAATTATCTCAATCTAGGTACGTTGAGCCAGAACCGAATCAGAGAACCCAACCCTCTTTTGAAACACTTTGGTAGTTCTTCTGTATTGTATTAGAATTAAAAAAAACCAATCAGAGTACTTGGAACCATTTCTTATCTTTTTTTTTAAGAAAAAATTTGGTAGACTAACTGATCCTTCTATCAGTTAATGAAAGAGCCCAATGCAAACAAAAATGCATGTTGGGTCTTTGAAAGAGTTCGAATCATTTTGATAATAATAAGTTCGAACTCTTTTACCGAGCAGGTCTACGGTTCGAGTCCGTATAGCCCTAACTAAGACTAAGAAATTGAGTCGAATAAATGACATTCAAATCAAAATAATTGGATAATTTTTTTTACTTAATTATTGTATTCTTTATTTCTAACTGGTTACGTTCAATTACTTGGTTCATAAAAAAAATTCCCATACCCCAAACCATAAGTCCTGGGGATCGTTCAGAATAAAACGGAAAACGGCATTTTATTTCAATAGATCCAACCACTATCTATCGATATATCTAGATAGATACTTGATAGGTTAGAATAAACTTTTTTTTCTTCATTAATTTTCATAGTCGTAAGTGGATTTTTTGTTTATACTTCATAATTTAAAAAACAAAGAAATTTTTCTACATTTTTTTGATTTCTAACTAAAACATAACCAAAATTTCATAAACAGAAATCCAAAAAATTACTAGTTATTAATAATATTACTATTATATTATATATTATTAATATTAGAAACTATTAGTAATAGAAACGTGGAAATATTAAGTAATTAAGTGTACTTAAAATAAGATTACAATTAATAAATCTTAAAATGAGACGTCTACCACAGCAACCAAACGAAAAAAAATCATTCGATTAACCTGAATTTTTGTTTTGACTCAAGAGTTCTATATCCCTTGCCCAATCCACTCCGACTGGAATTGACTAGGCGGGTATTTTTTTTTCCACATTCATAGGAGTTCGTCTATGTTTCTGCTTTACGAATATGATATTTTCTGGGCATTTTTAATAATATCAAGTGCTATTCCTGTTTTGGCATTTCTAATTTCCGGAGTTTTATCTCCAATTAGGAAGGGGCCGGAGAAACTTTCTAGTTATGAATCCGGTATAGAACCGATCGGGGATGCTTGGTTACAATTTAGAATCCGTTATTATATGTTTGCTCTAGTTTTTGTTGTTTTTGATGTTGAAACCGTTTTTCTGTATCCGTGGGCAATGAGTTTCGATGTACTGGGGGTATCTGCTTTTATAGAAGCTTTCATTTTCTTGCTTATCCTAATTCTTGGTTTAGTTTATGCATGGCGAAAGGGAGCATTGGAATGGTCTTAGTTCGTTTCCTGAATACTTGTAAAAAAAAAAAAAAAGAAAAAAAAAAACCATTGAAACAATTATGAATTCCATTAAGTTTCCCGTACTTGATCGAACAACAAAAAATTCAGTTATTTCAACTACGTTAAATGATCTTTCAAATTGGTCAAGACTTTCCAGCCTATGGCCGCTTCTTTATGGTACCAGTTGTTGTTTCATTGAATTTGCCTCATTAATAGGCTCCCGATTTGACTTTGATCGTTATGGGCTAGTACCAAGATCGAGTCCTAGACAGGCGGACCTTATTTTAACAGCAGGTACAGTAACAATGAAAATGGCTCCTTCCTTAGTGAGATTATATGAACAAATGCCTGAACCAAAGTATGTTATTGCTATGGGAGCCTGTACAATTACAGGGGGGATGTTCAGTACCGATTCTTATAGTACTGTTCGAGGAGTTGATAAGCTAATTCCTGTAGATGTCTATTTGCCGGGCTGTCCACCTAAACCAGAGGCTGTTATAGACGCTATAACAAAGCTTCGTAAGAAAATAGCTAGAGAAATTTATAAGGATCGAATTAGACCTCAACAGGGTAATCGGTGTTTTACTACCAATCACAAGTTTTTTGTTGTACGCAGTACGCATGCTGGAAATTATGATCAAGAATTGCTCTATCCACCATCATCTACTTCAGAGATCTCTACTGAAACATTTTTTAAATACAAAAGTCCAGTATCTCCCCACGAATTTGTGAATTAGGGAGGATTTTAGAGAATAAGAAAAAAATCTTCATAAATTAGAACTAATGTGAAATACTTATTTTATATAAAAAGGGTGTGGGGGAAATAAAAAAAATGCAGGGCACTTTGTCCGTTTGGCTAGCCAAACGAGGGCTAGTTCATAGATCGTTGGGCTTCGATTACCAAGGAATAGAGACTTTACAAATAAAGCCCGAAGATTGGCATTCTATTGCTGTAATTTTATATGTATATGGTTACAATTATTTACGTTCGCAATGTGCCTACGATGTGGCACCAGGTGGCCTCTTAGCCAGTGTGTATCATCTTACGAGAATAGAATATGGTGTCAATCAAGCGGAAGAAGTCTGTATAAAAGTATTTACTCACAGGAGTAATCCTAGAATTCCATCTGTTTTCTGGGTTTGGAAAAGTACGGATTTTCAAGAACGGGAATCTTATGATATGTTAGGAATAT
>CACVBM020001263.1:55827-60827 GCA_902728155.2 Microthlaspi erraticum
TTATGAAATACAAGATGCTTATTGAATGATAAAAAACGAGTCTTAGCTTCTATAACTGCGGACCTTCACGGAATATTTTGAATTCGATTCTTTTTAGATCAAACAAACAGAAAAATTGAGATCTCATTCATATTATTATAGATAGCTTGATCTCCAAGTTCAAAGATACTTTTTTTTTCGTAAAAGCCGAGCCAATAGGATGAACTAAAAAAAAAAGAGTTCTGCATTATGAACTTTGTATCGCGCACATAACTTAGTCACATAACTGGGAATGAATAAATAAGATCGGAAATCTATAAATGAGGGGGGGGTACAATTTCTATTGTATCTAATGAATCTTGGGGTATTTCTGCCCTTCAACTATAGATCCTTTTTTTACTTGTTTGATTCTTTCAAACAGAACTCAGTTAACCTTTCCTTTCGAATATGTAGTATGTATAAAGTATTATACATTTTTTTTGAACGGATGGATCCACAACATGAACAAAAAAAGCGAGGGGGATAAAGGATGATTGCACCCTTTTTACTAAGGATACGTTTAATTTGCAGGATAGAAACTTATCAAAATTAATCAATCCAATCAATCCTATGCCAAGAACCAGATTTGAACTGGTGACACGAGGATTTTCAGTCCTCTGCTCTACCAACTGAGCTATCCCGGCGATTACCGAAGTATCATCCTCATTTTACTAGATGGCTTAGGTCTATGTCAATTAAAAGAAACGCAAAAAAAGTAGTAAATGAAAAAAGTGTTGGACCGGGAATTTCTTGGATCCGCGAAAAGAAGACTTTCTAAGTTTTAAAATGAAAAATGATATAGATTCTAAATAATTCAAATCGATATTTCTTGTTCATTTGTACGTGGATGATATATCCCACAAGACTTGTATATAATATAATAAGAAAAGAAATTTTAGTTTGTAAAAGCGTAGGATGAATGAAAAAAGATAATGAATTTTTGAATAACTAAAAAAAAGCTAAGGTGTCAGCGGGGGAGTGGGGATAGAGGGACTTGAACCCTCACGATTTTAAAAGTCAACGGATTTTCATCTTACTATAAATTTCATTGTTGTCAGTATTGACATGTAGAATGGGACTCTATCTTTATTCTCGTCCGATTAATAAGTTCCGCCAAGGATCTACCAGATTATGAAGTGAATCATTTGATCAACACAAGGTAGTGAACTCCATTTGAACTCCATTTGTTAGAACAGCTTCCATTGAGTCTCTGCACCTATCCCTTTTTCTCGCTTTTTAAACTCCGGTTTGTTCGCGTAAACCAGGATTTGGCTCAGGATTGCCCATTGTTAATTCCAGGGTTTCTCTGAATTTGAAAGTTATCACTTAGTAGGTTTCCATACCAAGGCTCAATCCAATTAAGTCCGTAGCGTCTACCAATTCCGCCATATCCCCTTTTTTGCTTTGAGATTAGGATCTCATTATGATGTCTTTCCACTTTGTCTTATGTCGAAACTTTTGAATTCATTACATATAGATACTTATTTCTTTGGTATCGTCTTTCTTTTTTTTCGCCCCCATCCATATTGATTTAGTCTGATCAATAAAGATTCTATTATTTTTGTATTTGCAATTCAATATGGTTATATATTACATAACATATATATGTTCTTCCTTTTCTCATCTTTGTCTTAAATTTGAAGAAATAGTCGAACGGTCGATTCTTTTTTTTTTTACTTCCACGAAAATAAATTTATGATTATTATTAAAACTTAGAATTCTACAATGTGCAATGGAAAAAGATTATAAACTAACTTCGTAGATTTGAAGTTCGAATAATTCTAAAAAATTCTATTCGAATAGTCATTTCGAATATTAATTCTAATAATTGTCTAATATTAGAAATAAAATCAAAAGACAAAAAGTATAAAATAATAATAGCATTGAGGTTAGAACAAAAAAAAAACAAGAATTTCAAATGAGATATCGTTTAACTAAAAAAAAAAAAAAGATTTCTGATCTAATTAAGATTTTCTTATTTAGAAACTAATGAAATCAAAATGAGAAAGTCGATATATTGCTATATTCTATTAATTATAATTAATTAAGGTTATGTTTTATTGATTTACTGATAATTACTATTTATTTGAGCTATATTCTGTTCTAGAATATATAGAATATGATTAATTCTAAATAGATAAGGAAAAATATGAATAGAATAGTTAATTGATACGATCTAGTAGTTTAGTGAATTTGTATGCATGCGCTATTTTATTTGAGCCCGCTTAGCTCAGAGGTTAGAGCATCGCATTTGTAATGCGATGGTCATCGGTTCGATTCCGATAGCCGGCTTTTCCATATTTTTTCGTTTTTTTACATGATTTTTAATGTACTTTCAAAATCAAAGAAGATTGAAAAGACTTCTTTCACCTTTTTATAAGAGTTACCACGCCGTTTATATTATATCATATAAACTTTCATATAGGAATATATATTGGGTAAAAGGTTTCGATTTTTGCAAAATAAATCAAGAAAATAAAGGCAAATTTTTGTGATTTATTTTATTTCTATATATTGTATATACAATACAAAAAAATCTGTATATTGAGAGAATATATCTTCTGACTCTTTGTATTCCAAGAAACTGTTGGAGTGGATTTCACATCATTTATCATTATCATTTAGTTCAGTTTTAATTTTTTTTAGTTTTGTACAATTTCAATAAAAAAAGGAGTCTTTATGTCACGTTACCGAGGGCCTCGTTTTAAAAAAATACGCCGCCTGGGGGCTTTACCGGGACTAACTAGTAAAAGGCCTAGGGCAGGAAGCGATCTTCGAAACCAATCACGCTCCGGAAAAAAATCTCAATATCGTATTCGTTTAGAAGAAAAACAAAAATTGCGTTTTCATTATGGTCTTACGGAACGCCAATTACTAAAATATGTTCGTATCGCCGGAAAAGCCAAGGGGTCAACAGGTCAAGTTTTATTACAATTACTTGAAATGCGTTTGGATAACATCCTTTTTCGATTAGGTATGGCTTTGACTATTCCTCAAGCGCGCCAATTAGTTAACCACGGACATATTTTAGTTAATGGTCGCATAGTTGATATACCAAGTTATCGCTGCAAACCCCGAGATATTATTATGGTGAAGGATGAACAAAACTCTCGAACTTTGGTTCAAAATCTTCTTGATTCATCTGCCCCCGAGGAATTGCCAAACCATCTGACTCTTCACACATTCCAATATGAAGGGTTAGTCAATCAAATAATAGATAGGAAATGGATCGGTTTGAAAATAAATGAATTGCTTGTCGTAGAATATTACTCTCGACAGACTTAATAAACCTAACTTAAGTAAAAAAAAAATAACTAAAAAACAATAGTTCGGACAACTCCCCTTTTCCCTCTTTTTTGATTAAAAAGGTACGGGGTAAGGGATTTTGTTGGGGAATCTTTTTCCTATTCATGTATCATAGATTGGTAGGGAGGTTTGGATCCATTGTTTGCTCTTCCCAAGATTTTCCATATCAAAGCAATTTAGATTTTATATCTATTTTTTTTATTTGATACATTGTGGTCAATCACGTAAGATCGGTGAATTACTGGAAAGTATGGAAAGAGAGGGATTCGAACCCTCGGTAAACAGAAGTCTACATAACAGTTCCAATGTTACGCCTTCAACCCCTCGGCCATCTCTCCGACATCAGGATTATTACTGAGTACCTGGGTGAATAGCGAGTTATTCATCAATGTTTTTTAGATTCTGGTTAATAGATACTTTTTTTACCGGAAAAAATGGGACATTGGACGTAGATAAAAGGTTTTTTTATTTTAACGAGTCCGCTTTTATGTTAGTTCGTACTATAAAATTCCTTTGTTTGTGAAAATATTTTCTCACAAAAGAAAAGGAAATAAAAAGAGTTATAGAATGGATTACTACCTATGCCAAGATCGCGTATAAATGGAAATTTTATTGATAAAACCTTTACAATTATAGCCGATATCTTATTACGAGTCATTCCGACAACTTCCGGAGAAAAAGAGGCATTTACTTATTACAGAGATGGTGCGATTTGATTATCATTATTTTTTTTCTCGCCGATTTGGAATAGAAAGAAAAACGAGTATTGAAAAAAATCTACGCTTTTGAAGGTGAAGTTTATAATATAAAAAAGCAATCCCTTCTGTCATGTATCCACGATTAATGCAGCCTTAGATGCTTCAATTGTGAATTCTAGTATTGAGCAAAAGGTTTTTACCTATGGTTCGTTCCCGTATTACAGATCAATCCTACTACACTAATACAATATACGAATAGGAGGCATAGGGGAAGAAGCACTACGCCGAGAAATCAACAACACGAAAACTTTCTTCAAAATGATTCCTTTTCTTTCTTCTTCTTTGGGATTGGGACTAATTAAAATGGTTGGAACAATAAACATCCATCTCGTTCGTACTTTGGATACCCGTATAACCATTGAAGACTGTTGAAGTGACTAATTCCTGGAAATTTAGGGGCGTTGAGAACAAAGAAATTTTTAGAGTTTCCTTTTTTATTTTTATCTAGCATGAACCCACTTGGTAGTAAGAAAAGATCTTTTGCAAGAAGGTTGGCTAGGAATTTCTTGTAAAAACATTAGCCCCGCTTAGTTCATAATGACATCAAATTTTTCCATATATTATTTTCATTATGCACTTAAAGGAGGAGCCGTATGAGATGAAAATCTCACATACGGTTCTGAAACGGAGAATTCGTTAAAGCGAATGACGACCGTAACGGATGTCGGCTCAATCTGAAGGAAATTATGCGGAAGCATTACAGAATTATTATGAAGCTATGCGACTAGAAATTGACCCCTATGATCGAAGTTATATACTCTATAATATAGGCCTTATCCACACAAGTAATGGGGAACATACTAAAGCTTTAGAATATTATTTTCGGGCATTAGAACGAAACCCCTTTTTACCACAAGCTTTTAATAATATGGCTGTGATCTGCCATTACGTGCGACTATCTCCACTATAGAAAAAAAG
>CACVBM020001263.1:68327-83631 GCA_902728155.2 Microthlaspi erraticum
TTTGGATTCCTCGGAAGCCCCCGCCCACATCTCCATTCAGGATTTCTTGGCCCACTATTGGCCAAACCACCTGAGCACTAGGTCCAATGTGAGTAGGATCACTCAGCCATGCTTCATAATTGGAAAAACGAGCACCGTGGAAATACATGCCACTCAGCCAAAGAAAGATGATAGAGAGTTGGCCGAAATGAGCACTAAATACTTTTCGAGAGATTTCCTCCAAATCACTGGTATGACTATCAAAATCGTGAGCATCAGCATGTAGGTTCCAGATCCAAGTGGTAGTATCAGGTCCCTTAGCTATTGTTCTTGAGAAATGACCGGGTTTAGCCCATTCCTCGAAAGAAGTTTTTACGGGATCCCTATCTACCAAAATTTTGACTTCCGGTTCCGGCGAACGAATAATCATTGAGTCCTCCTCTTTCCGGACAACACATACAAAGAAACCCGCCAACAGCCACTCAAGTAATTAGTGAACCGATGAGAGATGCTTAGACTTTTTTTCTCTTCTATCTCCCATCTATTCATCTATTTTCTTTAGTTATTCACTAGAGCAATTATGATCTGGAAGTCGATCTGGGGCAAGTGTTCGGATCTATTATGACATATCCATAGGGTGCTCAACGGACCCTTTTTTAATTAAAAAAAGTTTTCGCGCCTTTACATTGGTATACAAAGAGTTTTTTTTATAACCTAATCTAGTGTATTCAGATTTCAATTATAAGTTCCGAACTTTAGCCTATTTTTTATGTTTTAAATAGAGGATATTGTTCTATTTCAATAAACGCTTAATTAGTCATTACTAAGAAACATTCTAGTATTGATATTTAATTATTTTCAAATCTCGTTTATTGGTTTTAATATTTAATAGTAGAAAAGAAAAAATGGAAAAAACGAGATATTCTCATATTCATGTACTACTTACCCCTAGAGAATACCAGATGAAATAGAACGATTTGAGAAAAGGATATAATGAAATTTTTTTTCTTTTATTGGTTCTTTTGATAGAAAAAACAGGATCTGTTTTATTTGCCCGAGAGGGCCAAGAAACTAAAAAACGATTAATTGTAAAAACAAATAAAGATATATATAGAATAAAAAAAAAGAAACAAAGGAAAAGTTCTTATTCGAAGCGCCTCGTGATCGTCAACCAATTCTGTGCTTCAATATAATTACCAGGAGTAAGCGTTATAGCCTGTTTCCAATACTCGGCGGCTTGAGCGAACCAAGCCTCCGCCATTTCAGAATCTCCTTGTTGAATGGCCTGTTCTCCACGGTCGGAATAGGCGTGTCAATTCCCTCCCTGAGAACCGTACTTGAGAGTTTCCTACCTCATACGGCTCGACAACCAACTCTTTTGTTTTAGTGTACCAGTTTTTTAACCTACTTTCACTTTATCTCTAATTGAATGTTGAATGAGAGTTCTTTCGGTTTTTCTTGGATTAAACAAAAGAGAGTAATTACACGAGTTTCAAACTTTCATTTTGATTTAATTAATAGATTTTTAATTAATATATTAATTAATATAATAAGTTTTATCTTTTCTCCTACCTTCAGAAAAAAAAGCATGTCCACTGTTATTAGATATTAGAATTTTCTGAAAGGTAACTATCCCGCTTTCATATAAAAATTTATATAGAATCTTTGAAAAAGACTTTTTTCATACTTCATAAAAAAGAAAAAGACTTACTGTCTTTAGGATCTGATGCTACACCGCTGCTCAATACCTTAGGGGATCCACTCTATTACATAAGTAGATTCCTAAGATTTATCTCATATTATGATATAAATAAACAGCTCTTGTTGTATTGGTCAAAAACCCTTCCAATTGATCTTTACGGTGCTTCCTCTATCAATTAAATCTTTTTTTATCCATAGGTATTTAGGCATATCTAGTCTTCACTTCATATTTCGATCTATGAAGTTTATTTATTTGCTACAGCTGATAAAAAATCGTTTTGGATGATGCTTATGTAGAAAGCCCTTTTTTTGTTTCTAGTATTTCATTGACTAGCGTTCGTTCTTTTTTTCTATAGTGGAGATAGTCGCACGTAATGGCAGATCACAGCCATATTATTAAAAGCTTGTGGTAAAAAGGGGTTTCGTTCTAATGCCCGAAAATAATATTCTAAAGCTTTAGTATGTTCCCCATTACTTGTGTGGATAAGGCCTATATTATAGAGTATATAACTTCGATCATAGGGGTCAATTTCTAGTCGCATAGCTTCATAATAATTCTGTAATGCTTCCGCATAATTTCCTTCAGATTGAGCCGACATCCGTTACGGTCGTCATTCGCTTTAACGAATTCTCCGTTTCAGAACCGTATGTGAGATTTTCATCTCATACGGCTCCTCCTTTAAGTGCATAATGAAAATAATATATGGAAAAATTTGATGTCATTATGAACTAAGCGGGGCTAATGTTTTTACAAGAAATTCCTAGCCAACCTTCTTGCAAAAGATCTTTTCTTACTACCAAGTGGGTTCATGCTAGATAAAAATAAAAAAGGAAACTCTAAAAATTTCTTTGTTCTCAACGCCCCTAAATTTCCAGGAATTAGTCACTTCAACAGTCTTCAATGGTTATACGGGTATCCAAAGTACGAACGAGATGGATGTTTATTGTTCCAACCATTTTAATTAGTCCCAATCCCAAAGAAGAAGAAAGAAAAGGAATCATTTTGAAGAAAGTTTTCGTGTTGTTGATTTCTCGGCGTAGTGCTTCTTCCCCTATGCCTCCTATTCGTATATTGTATTAGTGTAGTAGGATTGATCTGTAATACGGGAACGAACCATAGGTAAAAACCTTTTGCTCAATACTAGAATTCACAATTGAAGCATCTAAGGCTGCATTAATCGTGGATACATGACAGAAGGGATTGCTTTTTTATATTATAAACTTCACCTTCAAAAGCGTAGATTTTTTTCAATACTCGTTTTTCTTTCTATTCCAAATCGGCGAGAAAAAAAATAATGATAATCAAATCGCACCATCTCTGTAATAAGTAAATGCCTCTTTTTCTCCGGAAGTTGTCGGAATGACTCGTAATAAGATATCGGCTATAATTGTAAAGGTTTTATCAATAAAATTTCCATTTATACGCGATCTTGGCATAGGTAGTAATCCATTCTATAACTCTTTTTATTTCCTTTTCTTTTGTGAGAAAATATTTTCACAAACAAAGGAATTTTATAGTACGAACTAACATAAAAGCGGACTCGTTAAAATAAAAAAACCTTTTATCTACGTCCAATGTCCCATTTTTTCCGGTAAAAAAAGTATCTATTAACCAGAATCTAAAAAACATTGATGAATAACTCGCTATTCACCCAGGTACTCAGTAATAATCCTGATGTCGGAGAGATGGCCGAGGGGTTGAAGGCGTAACATTGGAACTGTTATGTAGACTTCTGTTTACCGAGGGTTCGAATCCCTCTCTTTCCATACTTTCCAGTAATTCACCGATCTTACGTGATTGACCACAATGTATCAAATAAAAAAAATAGATATAAAATCTAAATTGCTTTGATATGGAAAATCTTGGGAAGAGCAAACAATGGATCCAAACCTCCCTACCAATCTATGATACATGAATAGGAAAAAGATTCCCCAACAAAATCCCTTACCCCGTACCTTTTTAATCAAAAAAGAGGGAAAAGGGGAGTTGTCCGAACTATTGTTTTTTAGTTATTTTTTTTTTACTTAAGTTAGGTTTATTAAGTCTGTCGAGAGTAATATTCTACGACAAGCAATTCATTTATTTTCAAACCGATCCATTTCCTATCTATTATTTGATTGACTAACCCTTCATATTGGAATGTGTGAAGAGTCAGATGGTTTGGCAATTCCTCGGGGGCAGATGAATCAAGAAGATTTTGAACCAAAGTTCGAGAGTTTTGTTCATCCTTCACCATAATAATATCTCGGGGTTTGCAGCGATAACTTGGTATATCAACTATGCGACCATTAACTAAAATATGTCCGTGGTTAACTAATTGGCGCGCTTGAGGAATAGTCAAAGCCATACCTAATCGAAAAAGGATGTTATCCAAACGCATTTCAAGTAATTGTAATAAAACTTGACCTGTTGACCCCTTGGCTTTTCCGGCGATACGAACATATTTTAGTAATTGGCGTTCCGTAAGACCATAATGAAAACGCAATTTTTGTTTTTCTTCTAAACGAATACGATATTGAGATTTTTTTCCGGAGCGTGATTGGTTTCGAAGATCGCTTCCTGCCCTAGGCCTTTTACTAGTTAGTCCCGGTAAAGCCCCCAGGCGGCGTATTTTTTTAAAACGAGGCCCTCGGTAACGTGACATAAAGACTCCTTTTTTTATTGAAATTGTACAAAACTAAAAAAAATTAAAACTGAACTAAATGATAATGATAAATGATGTGAAATCCACTCCAACAGTTTCTTGGAATACAAAGAGTCAGAAGATATATTCTCTCAATATACAGATTTTTTTGTATTGTATATACAATATATAGAAATAAAATAAATCACAAAAATTTGCCTTTATTTTCTTGATTTATTTTGCAAAAATCGAAACCTTTTACCAATATATATTCCTATATGAAAGTTTATATGATATAATATAAACGGCGTGGTAACTCTTATAAAAAGGTGAAAGAAGTCTTTTCAATCTTCTTTGATTTTGAAAGTACATTAAAAATCATGTAAAAAAACGAAAAAATATGGAAAAGCCGGCTATCGGAATCGAACCGATGACCATCGCATTACAAATGCGATGCTCTAACCTCTGAGCTAAGCGGGCTCAAATAAAATAGCGCATGCATACAAATTCACTAAACTACTAGATCGTATCAATTAACTATTCTATTCATATTTTTCTTATCTATTTAGAATTAATCATATTCTATATATTCTAGAACAGAATATAGCTCAAATAAATAGTAATTATCAGTAAATCAATAAAACATAACCTTAATTAATTATAATTAATAGAATATAGCAATATATCGACTTTCTCATTTTGATTTCATTAGTTTCTAAATAAGAAAATCTTAATTAGATCAGAAATCTTTTTTTTTTTTTTAGTTAAACGATATCTCATTTGAAATTCTTGTTTTTTTTTTGTTCTAACCTCAATGCTATTATTATTTTATACTTTTTGTCTTTTGATTTTATTTCTAATATTAGACAATTATTAGAATTAATATTCGAAATGACTATTCGAATAGAATTTTTTAGAATTATTCGAACTTCAAATCTACGAAGTTAGTTTATAATCTTTTTCCATTGCACATTGTAGAATTCTAAGTTTTAATAATAATCATAAATTTATTTTCGTGGAAGTAAAAAAAAAAAGAATCGACCGTTCGACTATTTCTTCAAATTTAAGACAAAGATGAGAAAAGGAAGAACATATATATGTTATGTAATATATAACCATATTGAATTGCAAATACAAAAATAATAGAATCTTTATTGATCAGACTAAATCAATATGGATGGGGGCGAAAAAAAAAGAAAGACGATACCAAAGAAATAAGTATCTATATGTAATGAATTCAAAAGTTTCGACATAAGACAAAGTGGAAAGACATCATAATGAGATCCTAATCTCAAAGCAAAAAAGGGGATATGGCGGAATTGGTAGACGCTACGGACTTAATTGGATTGAGCCTTGGTATGGAAACCTACTAAGTGATAACTTTCAAATTCAGAGAAACCCTGGAATTAACAATGGGCAATCCTGAGCCAAATCCTGGTTTACGCGAACAAACCGGAGTTTAAAAAGCGAGAAAAAGGGATAGGTGCAGAGACTCAATGGAAGCTGTTCTAACAAATGGAGTTCAAATGGAGTTCACTACCTTGTGTTGATCAAATGATTCACTTCATAATCTGGTAGATCCTTGGCGGAACTTATTAATCGGACGAGAATAAAGATAGAGTCCCATTCTACATGTCAATACTGACAACAATGAAATTTATAGTAAGATGAAAATCCGTTGACTTTTAAAATCGTGAGGGTTCAAGTCCCTCTATCCCCACTCCCCCGCTGACACCTTAGCTTTTTTTTAGTTATTCAAAAATTCATTATCTTTTTTCATTCATCCTACGCTTTTACAAACTAAAATTTCTTTTCTTATTATATTATATACAAGTCTTGTGGGATATATCATCCACGTACAAATGAACAAGAAATATCGATTTGAATTATTTAGAATCTATATCATTTTTCATTTTAAAACTTAGAAAGTCTTCTTTTCGCGGATCCAAGAAATTCCCGGTCCAACACTTTTTTCATTTACTACTTTTTTTGCGTTTCTTTTAATTGACATAGACCTAAGCCATCTAGTAAAATGAGGATGATACTTCGGTAATCGCCGGGATAGCTCAGTTGGTAGAGCAGAGGACTGAAAATCCTCGTGTCACCAGTTCAAATCTGGTTCTTGGCATAGGATTGATTGGATTGATTAATTTTGATAAGTTTCTATCCTGCAAATTAAACGTATCCTTAGTAAAAAGGGTGCAATCATCCTTTATCCCCCTCGCTTTTTTTGTTCATGTTGTGGATCCATCCGTTCAAAAAAAATGTATAATACTTTATACATACTACATATTCGAAAGGAAAGGTTAACTGAGTTCTGTTTGAAAGAATCAAACAAGTAAAAAAAGGATCTATAGTTGAAGGGCAGAAATACCCCAAGATTCATTAGATACAATAGAAATTGTACCCCCCCCTCATTTATAGATTTCCGATCTTATTTATTCATTCCCAGTTATGTGACTAAGTTATGTGCGCGATACAAAGTTCATAATGCAGAACTCTTTTTTTTTTTAGTTCATCCTATTGGCTCGGCTTTTACGAAAAAAAAAGTATCTTTGAACTTGGAGATCAAGCTATCTATAATAATATGAATGACTCTGTATCCAAGATGTTGCTACGAAACTGACCCCGTGGAAGGAAATGCTCAAAATGCAAGCAACTAATAAGTAAATCCGTAAATATATAAAAATTTGATGAGTTTTGGATCAAAACCCTCTAGATATGTCTAACAATGTCGATCCACAAAGTATTAATTCTCAAAACTCCCATTTTCTCCATTAAAACACTTGTATTACATACATTTTTTACGATGTTTGTTGCATTAAGGACTAGTTCTAGGCTGTTTCTAATTTAAATAACTTGGATGTGTAGTTTGTATCACACAAATGCATGAACTTGTCCAGAAATATTAGTTTGAAAAAATGATGAAATAGTCCCAGGAAAATGGAGATTTAACATGTGTGTTGGATTTTCGTAAGGTGCTTAACATGTAAGCGTTATCTTAAGCTTCCTTAACTAATTTTCCTGATTTTTTAGTTTGTTGATTGCTTAAATTTTGTCTCTAAGCATAATATTAGCAAGTTTTCTAAGCTTTCGATCAAAAGCTATCAGATTTATCTAAAAAAATGTTATTACTTTTATGCGGAAATGGAAGATACTGTACTGTTAATACGGTTCATGGAACACAATTCAGCTTTTGTTTCCTAAAGAAATCGAATCACAAACATCTGCTTCTGCTAACTTGAGAGACAAGGAAACGCCGAGTCCTATAAACGCTAAGAAGCAGAAACAGAGAGAAATATAGGTTAACCTTCGAGCTATGGCTTCAAGAGCTGCTCACATGCAAGGTGAAGCAACAACAGTCTAAAGGGTGATGATACAAAGGGAAGTAGATCACCTAGAAGCCTATAAGGATATGTGTTTTGATGATGATGAACACATGAGGGAGAGAGAATACTGAATAATATTTTCATCAACTTTTCCCCAAATTGGCAAAATACCTTTCATATAATGTTTAAAAGTACAAACCAATATACCAAAATGGTACAAACAGGTTAGTTAAAGCAAATATGGTTAAAAAGCAAAAAAGATAGAGATGTATGATAAAAACAACAAAACATTTTGGTTCGATCGAAAAAAAAAAGATGAAGCCATTAGATAGGTTCAGTTTAGTCTTTTTCCTCCATGCCAGACTCGACAACAATCGCAGAAGAAACGAGTGTGTCAGTGTCAAGTTTGATCCTTTTCCTTGGTTGCTCATCAGCATCTTCAGTCACCACCGGAGTTTCTTCTACTTCCTCAGCGTCTTTGATCTCAGAGTTTCCATCTACACTTGAGCTTCCACCTTCTTCATCTGATGCACTTACAGGCACTGCCTCCTCTTCTTCTGTCTTCAGCGTCTCAATCACTGACATTAAATCTCTATTCACCTGTTTCCACACAATAGTTACCTTTCAGAATCCAATGGCAATTTCACAAGACTTATTGAGATTGTCACTTTTCATGAATGGACACATCAAAATGACTAAATGGATTCGTAAAAGAAGAGGTATTAACTCCATTAAGAGTGACCAATGCGAGAAAAAGAGATGATGATGAGGATGTTTTTACCTGAGGGTCCTTCTGGAGAAAATCAGAAATGTCGTTGGGGCAACAAGGGCATTTCATGATGTTCTTCCTTGCACGAAGCGTGCGTCCACCTTTGTTTCTATCAATCATTGCTGTTTGCCCAGCAAATCTGCTTTCTAAGCATGCCTTGCAAAAGTTGTGAGCGCATGGTGTTGTTACAGGAAGACTCATCAATTGCTTACAGATTTTGCAACTCAACTCTGCATTAAACACACACACAAAAACCCCAACAACGGTTTAGATACGACCAAACTGTATTCCATAAAGCATCCTACTTTTGAATATGATTATTGATGTAAAACATTCTGAATTAGGTTAACCCTTTTTGGCAAGAGAGTAGGAGACTCAAACCT
The DNA here is from genome assembly GCA_902728155.2 of Microthlaspi erraticum. Classification (NCBI taxonomy): domain Eukaryota; kingdom Viridiplantae; phylum Streptophyta; class Magnoliopsida; order Brassicales; family Brassicaceae; genus Microthlaspi; species Microthlaspi erraticum. The sequence continues at coordinate 77,113 of CACVBM020001263.1, forward strand.
TTCACAAGTCTTTTTCTCTTGGTATTCGATTGTGCTTTCTCACCACGTGCCTTTTTGCTGGCAGGTGGAGGCTTCATCCATTTCCAGCGACCATCACTTTCCTGATCAAGTAAACATACATGGAAAAGATTAAAGATAATGAACCAGGAAACAAAGACTTGATATGTGATCACACTCGGAAAGTTATCTTGAAACTTACATCAAAATCCCATGATGGAGTTTCCTTCCTCTCATACAAGTCTGTTGCCATCTCCAGCTCTGGAACATTAGGCAAAGGCCTTGGACGATCTCCATGCTCATCACTGCAGAGTATATATATAACACAGCGTAATTAAACTCTGAAATAGAAAAGATGTAAAAAAAAAGGCAGGTTCTCAAGAAGTTAGATCAGACCTGGTCCATGGAGCTGCCTCGTTATCACATCTAACAAAGAGGTAACGACAGACCTTATAAACACCCTATGGACAAAACAAAGGTTAGGAAAAGAATCAAGAACTGAATAAAAAAGAAGAGTGAAAAACATAATTGTGTGCGTACCTGTATTCCAACCTTGATCCAGCACTTCTCAACCCTATAAACCCCGTCATATCTGTATCCTGTCTCAGGCGCATATGAAGAAGGCTCTTTGAAAGACCTGTTTATTTATCAAGAAATTATTTTAATTTTTAGTATCAAACTTTCAGCCATAGTTTCATGTTCAAACTTTATTTGACTTGTGCTCATAAAACAGCTAACCTGATAACACGAACAGGATAACCCATTTGGCAACTCAGTCTTAAAGCTTCATTAGACCTTTCAAACTTCTGGTCAGACGTTTGCTCATCGCTAGTCCTTCTGTTGCCGCTGAGGTCTCTTCCTCCACTGTGTGACACATATTCAATACAAAAAGATAGAAAGTCTTATCACTAAACTGTATTACGTCTGCGTAAGATAAAAGAGTGATGAAAAAGAAAAAACCAAACCTTCCGGTGTATATGAACCATTCACCGTGGTCCTCGTCGTCATCATAACCTCCACAGAGAGCCACAGACTGAGATCCATACTTTGATTGACCAGCAATTCCAGCCATGTGTGGGTAGTGAATCCCCCACTGTCTACACCCATCTCTATAGCCCCAAGACTCTCCGACCAACACGCCCTGGTTTCTTTCAGGATCATATTCCGCTGTAACTGGACCGAAATGATCTGGTGGTGTTGTCACAAAGATTCTGCCGCCGGTAGCATTTGAGTAACCTGCATTCACTGCGCGCTCCGATGCGAACGCTCTATCAGGCAAGTCTTCGTTTCTTATGACGTGATGAACAGCAGCAGCTCGCTGAGGATCTTTGGCCAGACGAATGGCAGAGACAAGTGCATAGTTGATCTGAGGATTTGTGACCATTCCGGCAGGAAATGCAGTGCGGCATTTGGGACAAGTACGCTTGCCTTGACCAACAGCCCATTTCCCAAAACACTTGAGACAGAAATTGTGCCCACATGGTCCCTGCAAAATACACACACGAAATATATCAGTTCACAATCTCAAATACTCAGCAAAACAATTTCACAAGATATTTGTCAAATCTGCTTAATCGTCTTCAAATTTGTCAGAATACTTATACCACCTAAAGCTCACAATATCAATACTCAGCAACCAAAAACAAGCAAACAACAGTTTAACATTGACAAGAATGAATTGAAAAAACAGACCACTAACAGCAACCAAAAACCAATACAAAAGTGTACAGTTTTATACACACTCATTTGCAGAAATTAAGTTGCCTATTGACACGGTAAAGTAGCCATCATGATACTAACCGCAACCAAAAACGAGTACAAAGTTGATCAACCATAAACAAAGGTTGAAAATTGACTTCTTTGACACAAATTTTTTCTTTACTGGTAAGCACAATTAAGTCCATGAAGATTCCATAAGAAAAGCGAGATCTAAACTAGATTCGCGGTTTAACAAATTCATCAAACCAACAAAAGACCTCTAGATATTGAAAACCCTAGAATAGATTCGATCATTAACCAAACATCAACAAAACCCCTAAAAATTGAATTCGGCTTCAGAGATTCCATGAACAAGCAAAAGAGAGACGCAATTGGAGGGAAAGAGGGACAAACCGTGACGGGTCTCTCAGGCAATTGCATACAGAAAAGGCAGTTCAGGTTTTCTCCGAGCGCGGCAAAGACATCATTTTTCTCTTCTTCATCCACGCCGATTTTGCCGCCAATCAGCTCCTGCCTCTTCTTCGCCTTTTCCGCTTCGGTCAGAGTCGGGTCAGCCCCAATCGCGTGAATCGCAGCCATGAGATCCGAATTTTCGCTGGATTCGGCGACAACGCCGCCATGAGGATCGATCACGCCGGAGCAATCGGGACACTCCCACTGCAGAGTCGAAGCTAGGGTTTCCGGAGGGGAAGACAGGCAGGAAGCGTGCCAAGGCGCAGTGCACGTGCCGCAAAAGAGAGATTCCTCCGGCGGAGGAGCTGCTTTGCACCGCATACACATACCCTCGGGATCGATTGGAACCTGCGCCATTCCGATGATGAAATTAGAGAGAGGATTAGAGAGATGGAGAGAGAGATAAGTGCTGTTTGCGAGATTCGAGATAAGAGTGAGAAATGTGGGTTCCGGGATTTAAGGGTGGAGAGGGAGGAGAGGATTTAGGGTGAATTAAGAGGGAGACGAAAAGTGGAGTAGCGGGTCTTTTAGATTTTTTTGAATTTCAGTCAACAAAATGAAATGAATATAAAAAAAAAAAAAATACCTCTATTTCCATAAAATGGACGAAATTGCCAAAAAAGAAAATGGGAGGAAAAAAATAAAACCAAATCAACTCATTAGGAATAAAATATCTCCCAATTAGAAAAGAAATCTCTGCTAACTCCAACTGTGATTTGTTTTGATCATAGTATAAAAAAAACAAACATAGTTTATGAACCCAAAACTTAACAAGAGTGCCATCATAGTTTCAACTATATAAATGCATACGATATTTAAATCTTGAAAGATTTAGTTACAAAAGGACAGTCGTCCTCGTGTCCAGTGACTTCTTCATGCCACACATCCGTAACTCGGCCCTGAGGTGTGATAAACAATTTCGCAAGTTTAACATATAAATCACTAAACTTTTAAAACAACATATTCATAATTATAATTTGTGTGAAACCTCACATTCTTTTAAACTCCTCAAATCCTTCATCAGCAACATCCTCCAAAATAGCAGAAACTCCTTCAACACTCGTCACTCTGACGTTTTCTATACAAATAAAGGCAATAGCTTTCAGTATCAAATAATATTGGCAAAAATTATTGCATATGGCATATGGAGATTTATAAAATCACATCTTTTGTATATAACGATCAATATTATTTTTATGTAGCATGTTTACACAAAACACGAAACAATATAAATTTGGACGATAATATTAGCTTTGAAATCACCAATTTTCCATAATCTTAAGACACAAAAAGTCTGGTCAGATCGAAACATTTGTGCTTATTCAGCTTTCTTCTGACCTGCTCAATATATCTCCCAGTCGCTAGGCAATGTAATCGTTACCACTTACAAAATACATGAAACAAACTTTATTACTCAATGAAGTCATAGATAAGGTTTCAATTGTCTAATATTTTGACAAAATAAAACATAGATCCGGAATTTCAACTTACTTGATGTCCCTTATAGTGAATTTCATGTACTTATTATCTTCGTAAGGCTCAATTCTTTCACCATTCTCATCTTTTAAGGTTTTTTCCAACCCAACTCTAACAATAACACCCATGAGATCAACTACAACAATTTATGCAAAATTAGATTCTGAAAATTTAAATTCACTATATATAAAGAGTATAGTATATAAAGTAAATGTTAAATCAAAGAGTTATGCATACCTAATGGGTATTTTTTGATGAGTTCATCATCGAGCACCTCTCGAAACTCCAGAAATTGTAGAATGGATTTTCTGTCACATCAGACACTCTTCTGATGACATTTTTGAGTCGAGAAGAGAATGTGATACTTCTGATCAAATAGCGGTGGATTTTTCTCGGCATATGAGTTCAATGACATAACTGTCACCTTCTTTGATTTCAACGTTCAATCTTTCAGCTAGTCCATTCGGAACAGAGGCCTGGATCATTGTACCCTAGTCAAAAAATATAAATCAAATTACAGGTAAGAAAAATATACAAACTACAAATTTATTGATAAGAGACAATATATAAATTATACCATCTCATCACGGAGAATGATCTCTAGAAAATGTCCAAACCATTCTGTTTCATTTGTCCATCTCCGAACAACCTTAGCACAGATACGAAAATCGGATTTCTTTGTGTGGAGCTCACTGAGAAGATTAAAAACTGCCATGTCTATTAGTAAGAAGGATTATTGGTAAGGAGCTTTAACCCTTTCTCCATCTCATTATAAACAAAATATCTCCTCTTCACATATCCCAGCTAGGAAAGAAATCTCAGCCAACTCCAGCTGTGATTTGTTTTTAATCAGCTTTTGGTAAAATAATCTGGCCTAATTTAATATTATCAACTGACGTCATTGTGTGTTGTTTTTTTTTTTTTTTTTTTTTTTTAGTTCTCCTCTCGCCTTTTACAAAAGAAATTCGTGTACATAGAAGCTAATATTACAACAACAAATCATCACCTATGCGTATACTTGCTAAATTGCTTTAGGTGTATCAATCAAAATTAGTTTAAGCAATGCCTATATAATGCACAAAGCAACTGAAAAATTTCAACTAAACGTTTAAAAGAGGAAATAGTTCCGGAAGAGTGGGTTAATAATTCTTTTTTTTGTGCAATGGGTTAATAATTTTGATTGATAGGCATTGCTTAAATATCTAGAAATTATTTGTGAGGAGTGTACGTATATAATCTGTTTTTCTAGTAACTCTTCCATGTTTCAAACTCTACGTACAGGTTTGATTGTATTATTTTCTATGTAGATATATATGAATTATGTGTTTTAGATAGCTTTATGATTCAACGTTTTAGTAAACTATTTTATAAAATTCTATGAGATTTTTAGCTTTTATCCTTTGATACAGGTTGCTATCATAAATGAAGATGGTAGTGCTTACTAAAAGTCTTAGGCAGCAAATGAAGAAAACAAAGAAGAAAGAGTGGTCTATCAGATTTCATCGGAGTTGCATGCAGAACTACGACTCCATCAAAAATATATTGAAATGACAAAGCTTTTAGCCTTTCACACTCGCCACTCATAATTTATCAAATGATAACTTTTATAAATAGATGCTCTAAATAAGAAAATAATTCACGGACTTGTTAAATGACACATCCTAAACAGGTGAACAATTCGATTCTGTTTGTTTGCCTTTTAGTTACTTCTACCGTTTAACTTTGAATGGTGAAGAGACCCAGCCACTCACCATTAACTTGTCTCATAAAAGTATCTAATACGGATTGGTGAAGAGAGCCATCCATCTTACTTACACAAAACATTATTCGATTGAATGAAATTTAGTTTGTTAAATTAAATACCGTTTCTTCGTTTTTATTAGAGACTTGGGAAATGGAGGAAAAGCCCCCGAGGAGAAGAGCAGTATTGGTTCCAGTAACATTACAAGACGTAGAAGTTGTGTTTCTACGAAGACGTAGACGTAGACGTAGGGAGATAAGTTTACTTAACTCCCTTCTACAACTCGCAAAATCGTTTACTTAAACAAGTTTGTTTGGTGTATCCTCAGATCTTCTATTTTCTTTTGTTTAATTTGTTCTTTGTTTATACAATGATGTTTCCTTCAAAGAGCTTTGAACTGCAATATCAAGACGAAGAAAAATTAAATGTATTCTTCTTTAATCTATCATTTTTTTTATGTTTCCAGAAGTGCTTATATTTAAGAACAGTTTCACACACACAAAAAAACTAGCATTATATTTTTGCTTCTTGTCTATAATTACAACTAAAATCATAAATTTTGAGAACCCTTTCTAAACTTAAAATTTATTTGGAATGACATTGTTTTGTGGTTTTCTAGTTTTTTTTTTTCAGTCTGTTTCTCATGCCACTTATATTTTGCTCAGGCAAATTTCAGGTGGGAAACTAATTTATAACTATATGGATCATGTGATACCAAATGTCTGAAATCTCAAGGTGAGTCTTCAACTAGATTCCAGACATTTGTTATCAGGATCTATACAGTTGAAAATTAGTTTCCCACCTGGACTTTGTCTGAGCAAAATATGGCAAATTGATCTAAAGTCTCTCACGCAATTGCATACAGAAAATGCAAGTCAGGTTTGCTCCTAGCGCGGCCACGACATCGTCATCTCCCGCATCCTTGTTCTCTTCTTCATCCACACCGATTTTGCCACCCATCAGCTCCTGCCTCTTCTTCGCCTTTTCAGCGTCCGTCAGAGTCGCAGCCATGAGATCCAAATTTTCGTTGGATTCAGCGACAACGCCGCCATGAGGATCGCCGGAGCAATCGGGACACTCCCACTGCCAAGCCAGGGATTCCGGAGGGGAAGACAGGCAGGAAGCGTGCCAAG
>CACVBM020001264.1:0-83362 GCA_902728155.2 Microthlaspi erraticum
TATTTACGATGGGAGACAGTTGGCACAACAATCACCACGCGTTTGAATCATCGGCAAGACAAGGATTCGAGTGGTGGCAAATAGATATTACTTGGTATCTCATTCGACTACTTGAGGTTCTCGGATTAGCGACGGATGTGAAACTGCCCTCGGTGTTTCAGAAACAGAAATTGGCTCTAAACTAGTTGATGTTTTTGTTTTAGAACTGAAATACCCACATGAGAGATTAATCAGATATTTATATGTAAATTGTAATACAAGTTCTGTAGTGGAAACTACTAGAACATACTATGCATGATAGATTATAATATATGGTTGTTTAATATGATGGGTATTGTGACGGTTTCCATTGATTATCTAGATGTTTGAGTATTTTGTATGATCATTAAACAAAAAAAAAGAAAAAGAAAAAAAAGAAAAAAAGACTATTAGTAATTTGTCAAAAAAATTTTAAAAACTACTAGTATTTGGTATGATCACTATATTACATCGCTAAAGTTTAATTCTGAAATGAATATTTGCATCTCATCTATTCTCAAAGAGTAACACAAATAATAGAAACCTAAGTACAAGACTCGATCTTTATCAAAAAAAAAAGTACAAGACTCGAATCATTCTGAAGACTAAAATTCTTTAACATTGTGGCAATTAAAAAAAGGAATCTTACAATTTTTTACCATGCTTATTTTACCAAAATAATCTGGCTAACGCGCTATTGGGGTAAATTATATCTCGAAGGACAACAGAATACATTTTATTTTCGCATAATAATAAGCCGCACGCAAACAACGTTAAATCAGATGAGTAATTAAAGTACAGTAACCATATGATTTTCCATTAACAGTTTTAAAAAGAACGAAAAAAGTAATAAAAGTGACCAATATTTCGAGAAAAAAAAGGAAAGGTTAACAAGTAAAACCACAAAAAAGGAAAAAACATCTCTTATAAATACATAAATTCCTATCTCTTCGTCACAACAAAAAAACCAACAAATCAAAGAGATCGTTTAATCAGCACAAAAAACTCGTAAGAATGGAGTTCGTGAAAGGAGATAAAGTTGAAGTATGCAGCAAAGAAGATGGCTTCTTTGGGTCTTACTTAGAGGCCAAGGTAGTGTCGTCGAAGCTTCCCTACGGATCCTACTACAAGGTTAAGTATTATAATCTTGTGACGGAAGGTGAAGATCCTCTGCCGCTGATCGAAATCATCTCCTCCGACGAAATCCGTCCGATGCCTCCCAAATCTGAACCGGCGGTTATGTTTTCTCTCCATGAAAAGGTTGATGCTTTCGACTTAGACGGGTGGTGGGTCGGAGAGATCACCGGCCGGAGAGGCGATTTGTTCTCCGTCTACTTTGCGACGACCAACGAGGAGTGTGTTTACCCACTTAAACGTCTGAGGAAGCATCTCGAGTGGGACCGTGTTAACCGAGTATGGGTTTAATTTCTTCATCAAGAAGTAACCACCTTGTTAAACTAGGGTTTCCATCTTTGTTGCTCTTTGTATTCTGCCATGTTTATTTTATTTTATTTTATTTTTGAGAAAAACTTAGATAATACTATTACATGTTTCTTGTCGAACTTTTCTTCTTCTATGGCTCTTTGAAAATTTATATGGTTCGTTTCCAGAGACATTTTATCCCAATTACTTTGGTGGAATTCTTCCCACGATTAACAACATGCAAAAAATCATTAAAATTAAGGAACCTTCAATCCAAAACACATCATAGCCGATTAGTTAAACATTAAAATACAACACAACCTACATCCAAAGCTTGTTCCTCTCTTACCATCCTGCAAATGAAACATAAATTAGGCCTTTTTAAGATTCGACTCATCTGTTAATTAGGCAATGACAAAACAAGAGAAAATCCGATAACCAGACTAAGTCATATGTCATGTAGCACATTCGACAATGTGACTCAGAAATGTTAAAATGGTACAACAGGAGATGATTGAATGTTTAACGAAAGATAATTAGAAATGTTAAAACTGTCTCATAAATAATACAATGCTTCGTATATACACTACATTAGATAGAATACTAACCCAACTTGCAAATTAATTGAACATTTTCACTCTTCATGTACACTTTATGTGCTATTCATCCAATTTCCCTTGCTTTTTTTCTTTCCATTTTTTCTAAGGTGAGCAATTTGAGGAGAAGATTTCTTCTAGTTCTGAGGAAGAGGTGGTATAATTGAAGAAGATTATGCTTCATTTGGATGGCTTCTCTCAACAAGAGCTGGGTCAGAAGATTACGGAGTTTGGGATCACATCTCCTACCACAGAAAACAAGCTGAGTGATCCTTATCCATGCAATTTCATGTTCAAGACTTCAATCGGCTCATCAGGGAAAAGAACTGGGTGAGAAATGTTTTTGTTTCCTGAATTGTTTGTTTTGTTAATTTATCTACATACAATAACATCTTTGTATTTGTTTTTCAGTTACCTGAGGCCAGAAACAGCTCAAGGCACCTTCTTGTCCTTCAACAGTCTTTTCAAGTACAATCATAATAGATTGCCTTTAGCAGCTTTTCAGATTGGAGAAGTTTTCATAAATGAGGTAATGTTTTCAAATGCGGTAGTGATGTGGTGATGTTTAGTATAAGTTTAACATGTGATAGTGATGTGATGTAGTTGAGTACACATTATAATATTTTCTTTTATGTGGCAGGTTTCTCGTCAGCAAGTAACTCTGAGAGTTTGTGAGTTAATGCTGGCTGAAATCGAGCACTTTGTGGATACCGAGAATAAATCACATAATAAATTTGTTTATATGGCCAAATTGGAGCTCCTTATGCTTCCAAGAGTGGCCAATCTGCTAAAAAAATTGTCTTGTTAGCAAATTTAGCCACAAGGTTTTTGAAATTGATAAAACAGAATTCCCTTGCAAGTAAGGAATATTAAGTTCAATGATTCAAAATCCTTTGTGCCAAGGATATATCAAGATTCAAGACCGATGAAACACAAAATTTTGTGAAAAGATCTTCCTGTCTCTTCAGCAAATCAATCTAATCAAGTTCGAAATTCAAGCTCAGACTCTTCAAGATTCAATTTTATAAAATTTAGAAGAAAAAGATTTGATATTTTACTAAAAGGGACCAGTTTCTTGTTTCTTCTCCACTAGCCAAAACCACACGTAACTTGCACTAAGAAAGCTTTCCGGAGTTTCAATGATTGATCTAAAGGACTCATGTATGGTAATCAACATATATCTTGGAGACACAAACGTATACGCATAGGGACATTACTCATAATCTATGATTGATTAATATTTCCTATGTCTCTCTCCCACTCTGAGCATTCTCAGCCTTCAAGTCTCATGTCTCGGGAAGAGATATGCCAGGTCTGATGAAGTGGGAAGTGGAGCGCCCTTGGCGCTTACACTGGAGCGTGATTCCCACGTCTATATTCGAGACCGAGACAGCGGGAAGAAGATGAAGCTCTCTTTGCAACAGGCGACTGGAGTTGTGGATTGCCTTCTTAAAGGGTCTATGAGCTGGGAAGACGTGGAGAAGTCTTTAGATGTTTAGCATTTTGTTTTTTTTCAACTCCTGGATAGAATTGCATCAGATGGTTGATTTTATAAGAAAAGGAACAGTAAAAATATTTGGAAAGCTCATATTTCACTTTCAGGAACAACAAGGCAAACAAATTATCTTCGGGAGACACAAACGCATACTAATTTTTTTTTGTAAACGAAACACAACAGTTATCAACTTCAACACTAGCACATCACTTGAATCAAATTGGCCATTGCAATAGAACATGTATCATGTCTTTCAGTATTTCGAGCATAATCAAATTGAGACACGAGTTGCTTCCATCTACTTGATCAATGTAAATACACATTTCTTTAACAGCAAATATGTACTACACCTACAGGCTACAAGTTATTAAGGTCATCAAACAGTTCACTTGCTTGCTCTTCACGCAATCACCTTTTGCCCTGTCTCTCTCTGTGCATTCTCAGCCTTTATCCCCAGCAACACGTCACCTACAATCCACGGAAAGCTCAAGAATCTCAACTTCTCATCGCCATGGCTCGGGTTGTATGTCACATAGTACCAAGCCGACGCTAGCTTCTTCCTCTCTTGTTCATCTCCGCAGCTCTTCTCCAACCATCCCATGGCCTCTCTTTGCAAATCCTTCACAGACAATGTAATCCTATCCTTCATGTCACCGTACCTCCGGTTATCTCTCTGAAGATACATCTCCTTTGTTTTCAAAATGCCTGTGAGAATCTCTTCTTCGTTAGCAGCGCCGTAGTAGTTCATCAACGAGCTCAGTTTCTCAGCATACATGTCTCTGTGAGCTTTCGCTGTCTCTACAAAGCTCTCAAAGCCAGCTTCTTCAAGCGTCGGATCATAAGCCACTGTCTTTGTCTCTTCCTCGCTCTCAGCTTCTTCTGGCTTTCTCTGTGCTAATGAACTCTTCACAGCACGGTATAGCTTCCCAAACACAGACTGAGAGATGTACATTGGCTTCTCGAAACGTTCCAAGAAATCAGGAAACTCTCTAGGCTTTAAGGAGTAAGGCATCTCAGCGGGAGCTCCAGTTTTCGCAAAATCAACAGCACGAGAGTGAAGATTAGCTAACTCTAGACATTTCTGGCTCCGGGCTCTATCTGGATCACGGTCTGCGTGAACCAAATGCGCAGTTGAGATCACCCCAAGCGTGTCACTTATCATATAGTCAACAAAGAATTTGTGGATTTCCTACAAAAAGCAAACAGAGAAAATCAGCTTAGGAAACTTTCCCATACATGATCAGAGCCTTTTCGTTAGAAACTAACCTCTAAGGTTACATCATGATCCATTATACGAGGTCTGCTTCCAGCGTAGTCCATTGGAGCATCCATTTGGCTCGGTACAAGCTTCTCATCCCAGCTTACAAAAAACTGATCACCATCGAGATCACCACCAGAACATTCATTTGGATGTGGCCTGTAAAACCATGGGAGAAACATCAAGTAAGAATCAAAAGCATACAGTGTTTCTGCTTTGGTGCATAGCTTTAGAGGATTTGATGTTATTATATACCTCTCTCCCTTCTGAGGAAAGATGATGCAATCAAGAAACCCCTTTTGTTCAAAACTGATCTCATAGACTGCGTCAAGAACTCTGATGTCTCCAGGGTGAAGACATGGGTTTTTCGTCACGACCACTTTCCCAATCACCACAGAGGTCTCCTCGTCAATCTTCTGGAAGAAGCTCTGCTCGCGGGATTCCAGTTCCGCTTTAGTCAGTGTTACACGAACGTACACTTGGCCATACTCCAAAATCCCCATTTCATCCATGCAACCGATCAAGATCCGACCTTTCGGTACAAGTATCCTGCACCTACTCTTTAGCTCAGAAAGCTGGCTCTCGTGGTGTACACGAAGCATCATTGAGAGGTAAGGTTCTTTACTCGGTGCATATCCTTGTAGCAGCATCTTAACTAGCAGATTCTTGGAACTTTCCCCGCTCAATTTCTGCAGAACATTAAGTGCTGCATTACCGTCTTCAAGCATATTCCCAAGTATAGATAAATGCACCTTTTGCATCTCCTCAAACACTTCATCTTCTATCCCGAGCGTAGACAAAAGGCAAATGATCTCTCGGTTCAAGAAGCAAGGCATCGACTCTGTCCACCTTGTTACGTTAAGCATCCTGTTGTTGGACTCGAACTTGAGCATACTATCACGCAGAGACAGCTTTCTGAAGGAACTCCGGTCAACAGCAATCACACCTTTGTAGCCACCGTATCGAATCTGAAACGCTGAAGGGATATGACTCAGTCCACACTTCTGTGCAACTTGCTTAGCAAAGGCCAACGAGATTTTCCCAATGCCATCAGAGAAGCAGTAATCAGCACCATCAGTAGTCACTTCGACGTCAGGAATATGCTCCACATCCTGCGCACGGACGTTAAGTGTCTGCCGTGAAGCACTGAACAACTGACCCATCCTAGCAGCACATTTAGAAATGCTTCTGATTTTACGGAAACAACCCATCCAGTCTCTCACATCTTCCGCTTTTACTTTCTCGTTAGAAGCAAACATCCAGACAGAGTTCCCTCGCAGCTGACTCGCTGAAAAAGCCAAGAACTCAAACCTTTTAGCCCCCACGGTGATACCTTCTCCAAGAATTGACAACACTCTGTGATAAACGTCGGTTCTAAAGGGTTTCAAGAAATAGCCTTCCTTGGAGTTCACAGAGAGAGCACTCGCTGGAAGCTTGCTCCAATCTTCTTCCACAAACGTAACCCTCATGAAATCTGAAGCATGCTCTGCGAAGTTCTTGACAACGTAATTGGCAGTCTCAAGCTCTGGCCCCATCAGATAAATCTTTGAAGGTGTGACGTAGGCTCTCTGACAACTCATTATGTTCTGCTCGGTCAATTTTTTATAGGCTGATGCAGGGGAATGCGACGCCATCTTCTTAACCGCGGATTGCGACCGAGTCGTGACAAATGAGATAGGATCATAACATATAAAGCTTTGCTGGTGAAGTTTCTTTAAGATCGCCAATGCCGTTTCCAAGCTCAAACCACAAAGGACGTTGATCAATTCCATATCCGAAGCGGCGAAAAGACTGATCTTCTGAGCGTGAACAAGCGAATTGAGTTGGAAAAGGATCTCATAAGGAAGCTCTGTCCCTAGATCAGCAGCATTCAAGAGAGGAACAATTTGACATCCAGAGGCAAATGTAGTTTTACCCACAGTGGTTAGACTCAAAGTGTCGTCTCTGTAGTAAGGTAAGCATGAGAAAACGTCTGACATTGTTGAACCTTGGTGGACTTCCAAGAAAAAGCAAGAAGATGTCCCTATTGATTTCAAACCTGAGAAATCAGTAGTGCGAATCCATATGAAATCAAAATCCTCCTTGCAGAAATGGTACCGATCAGATTTAATCTTTGCGGATATGTGAGGTCCTGATACTCTTTTATATATCTTCGGTCCATATTTCAGCTGTAAATAAAACCAAACAAAATCAGAAGAGAGACTTAACATACCAAAACAATATAAAATCTATTGAAAATCAGCAGCAACGAACAAGGATAAACTCATCACAAGACTCAGATACACACAAGCAATCTATTATTCAAGGTTCTGAACAACACAAGGATCTCAATTTTACATGCGCATTGTCACAAACACATTATGGGCATCAAATTAACAATCTTTTTGGGGAAATTGAGTAAAAAATTTTACCTTGAGAAGAAATGCATTGAGCTCAGAGACGCCATTGATGCAGCAGCTAACAGTTTCAACGATGTCCTCAAACCTAACTTCGACTTTGTAACATTCACCGTTTTCCCAAACCCAAAACTCAACTCTCCTCTTCTCCTCTATAATCCAACATCTCACGCCTTCCCATTTTTCTAGGGCACAAAGCCTCAATTCGTCGGCTTCAGGAAACCCAACAGTCAAAACGACGCCGTCGATTCTTTTCCTCGGATCTACAGGGCGAGGGATGATGTCGTCGTAGGCTTCGGAGATTCTTAGGTTATGGGTTTTGAAGAGGAGCTTGTTCTGGGAAGAGAGAAGCTGAGCGCGAGATTTGACCTCGAGTGAAGTGAATTGCACGAGCGCGAAGTCTCGTGGCTTCCAATTGTCGCGAGATGTTGGGATTTCGAGGGCGAATACTGTGTCTACGCCGAGGTGGAGCTCTAGGAACCGGAGGAGTTCGTCGGCGACTATGGTTTGAGGAACGTTGGTGAGTTTAACAGTCGATCGCGTCGTCTCGGAAACCATGATTGACGGTAAGAGGGAGAGAGAGAGTGTGTAGAGAGTGTGTTAAAGGGACGATCAAAAGAGTAAAAGTGAGCAGAGAGGGAATAAAAAAGTTTGCTTTTTCCGAAAATCAAAAAGCTACCAGAGAGAGAATTGGTTTTTATTAGGGTTTTGTGCAAAACAACCCTCAAACTAAATTCATTTTGCAAATCAAACCCTCAATTTAAAGTTGTGCAAATCAAACCTCTGAAGTCAAAATAACCCCGCAATATAAGACATCTCTATATTTGTGACAAAATTTAAAATGATTTTATGCAAAACAACTCGCGAACTATTTTTTGTGTGCAAATCTAACCTTCAACTTAAAAAATATGCAAGTCAAACCTGCAAAGTCGAAAGTCACTGCTAAAATGAACTTATATGTATTTGTCCATAACTACAAACGTTGACTCAAAACGTCATGACATTTATAATATTTTAACAATTTTTATTAAAAATACTTAAAACAATAATTCAATATTTCTTCTCTTTTTTCTCCATCAATAAGGAGAGGGTTAGGATTTTTAACCAAATCCAAAAAAACTAAACCGTAGCCAATCCAGAAAATCAAAACCGAACCAACTTACTCACAATATAGTTACTTGGAAGATCTGAAGTCCTATGTCTTTATGAGCCTCTCTCGAATAATTCTATTGCAAGTAAATTAGTTCTTATCTTTGTCTCTTCGTCGTCATTAGTTAATGAGATCATGAAGAAAAGAATCAACTTATTCGCGATAAGATTACTCGAGATAAATTTATTAATAAGAGGAGAAAGAGAAAGGAAATTAAAGATTAAAGTTTTTTGTTTTTGTTTTTTTTTAATTTACTTTTAATAAAAATGGTTAAAATATTATTAATGTCATGACGTTTTGAGTCAACGTTTGTAGTTAAGGACAAATACATATAAGTCCATTTTAGCAGTGACTTTCGATTTTGCAGGTTTGACTTGCATATTTTTAAGTTGAGGGTTAGATTTGCACATAAAAAATAGTTTGCGGGTTGTTTTGCATAAAATCATTTTAAATTTGTCACAAATATAGAGATGTCTTATATTGCGGGGTTATTTTGACTTCAGAGGTTTGATTTGCACAACTTTAAATTGAGGGTTTGATTTGCAAAATGAATTTAGTTTGAGGGTTGTTTTGCACAAAACCTTTTTATTAGGTGCTTTCTAGTAAGTATATCGAAGCTCCATACGGCTTATAAATGGACCGTGCGGTCATATCGGATTTGATTTTAGCCGTTGATTGTGGTTACTCAATCTATGACCAGACCAGTTTCGTATGTACGATATAAACCGTCAATTCGACCGTTGGTATTTTCTTTTTTAGTTAACCGGACTGAAATTGTTGGGGTTTATGGAGGTAACCAAGAGTCATCATCTACAATTAAAATTGAAATACTTTCATATTGATATGTAAAGCTAAGTGATGAATTAAGTTTGAAAAATCTTCTGATTTTGATAATTATGTTCAAAACTAAAGTCAGACACTCACAAACAAGCACAATCTATAAGGTTAAGTGGGTAGAGAACTCAAATTTTGTTGTATAAAAGAATGGTTTGTCACAAACTTTGGCAGAAGCACAAAATTGATCTTATTGGCATATTGGTGAATTGCCTCCCTCTCCATGAAATCTCAGGATTTCAAAAACGAAAAAAAAAAAGGTATAGTGCCACAAGCTACAAGAGAGAACGCCATCACCATTCTATGATCATCTAAGTTTTTTATTTTCAAAAACTAATGACGAATCCTCATTAAAACATGTGTTATAGTCAATAATATTTGTTTTTTGCAAATGCTCTTTAAGCATGAATGTAAAATCAAATCTCTTGACAAATACACTGGAATTCATCATTATTGGAGAAATTTTAAAAAAAATCCCCTTATTACTGTATATTTTTTACTTGTTTTTCGTACGAAAATCAGAATGGTTTATGCTTTAATTCACAATTTGTTTTAAGTTTTAACACAAAAACAGAAGAAATTTTTTCCGCCCTTTAGTATTATTTGCAAATAATGCATATCAAAAATCTAGTTTACCAAAATATTTCACCGTTTTCATTATTGGTCCAAATTTTGTTATGATCTCTCATACTTATAAAAATGTCTCAGCAAGAATGTCTCCTAGGAGCTTGGAGAAGTCTTTAGATGTTTAGCAGTTTGTTTTAGATTGATAAACTGTGGATATAATTGCAAATAGGATATCAATATTTTATAAGAAAAGGAACAGTAACAATATTTGGAAAGCTCATATTTCACTTTCAGCAACAACAAGGAAATCAAAATATTTTCTGGACACACAAACGCATACGCATAGGGGATATTACTCATAATCTCTGACTAGTAAGTAATAAAATCTTCTTGTAAACAAAACACAACAGTTATCAGCTTCAACACTAGCACATCACTGGAATCAAATTGGCCATTGCAATAGAACAAGTAAGAAACCTTCAAGTTTTTCAGTATCTCGAGCATTATCAATTTGGGACACGAGTTGCTCCATATACTTGATCAATGTAAATACACATTTCCCTTCGTGAGCAAATATGTACTACACCTACAGGCTACAAGTTATTAAGGTAATCAAATAGATCAATTGCTTGCTCTTCACGCAATCACCATTTCCTCTGTTTCTCTCCCTCTGTGCATTCTCAGCCTCTATCCCCAGCAAAACGTCACCTACAATCCACGGAAACCTCAACAATCACAACTTCTCATCGCCATGGCTCGGGTTGTATGTCACATACTACCAAGCCGACGCTGGCTTCTTCCTCTCTTGCTCATCTCCACAGCTCTTGTCGAACCATCCCATGGCCTCTCTCTGCAAATCCTTCACAGACAATGTAATCCTATCCTTCATGTCACCGTACCTCCGGTTATCTCTCTGAAGATACATCTCCTTGGTTTTCAAAATGCCTGTGAGAATCTCCTCTTCGTTAGCAGCGCCGTAGTAGTTCATCAACGAGCTCAGTTTCTCACCATACATGTCTCTGTGAGCTTTCGCTGTCTCTATACCATCAACGACGCCATCTTCTTAACCGCGGCCTGCGACTGAGTCTTGACAAATGAGACAGGATCGTAACATTTAGAGCTTTGCTGGTGAAGTTTCTTTAAGATCGCCAATGCCGTTTCCAAGCTCAAACCAAAAAGGACGTTGATCAATTTCGTATCCGAAGCGGCGAAAAGACTGCGTGAACCAGCGAATTGAGTTGGAAGAGGATCTCATATGGAAGCTCTGTCCCTAGATCAACGGCATTCAAGAGAGGAACCATTTGACTCCAGAGGCAAATGTAGTTTTATCCACAGTGGTTAGACTCAAATGGATTTTAAAATCACAAGTTCAATAACACTGGATTTAAAAAAAAAACAACTTTTTTTTTCAGCTTTACAATCATTTGCAAATAATACAAATCAAAAATCTAGTTTAACCAAACATCTCACCGTTTTGGACCTTTTGGTTATTTGTTATGATCTCTCCTACAAATTTCGAATGTCTCGCAATAATGAAGGGGAAAAAGAGTGATAAACAATACCTTCAGTCTCTAATCTTAGACATTTTTTGGCAAAGAGTTTTCATTATAGTAGATTCAGAGTTTACAGTTATTTTATTAAGTGAAATGCGATGTTTTGCGAATGGTGGTAAAACAACAAAAAAAAAACAACAAAAATTCACACTATCATGACCAAGCAGCGGCTGAAGTAACTAAAATTTTGTCCTTTTGGATCATCTTCAAGCAGTTTGTGCAACCGGTTCATCAGATGCTGCTTCAAGCCTTCACAAAACAAAATACAGACATTCAATTCATAAAACTCACTAATCTTATGCATAACATATACGAGCCACTGTTGATATCATTTACCTTTCGATTCCTTCCCCAACCTCGACTCTCAGAAAATTTGTAACCTTCACCGGTGAACCAACCTCCTTGGACAAATTATCCACCAATGTCTGTGGAAAACGAACCCAAAAGCTCCGTTAAACAAGGATGCAGAGACAATCATAACAGTATAAAAGGCTAATTTCACCATACCTTGATGTTTATAGCGTCGTTGACAATGAACTTTTGCTCCATTAAAGCAACTTCTTCAAAGTATTTACGGAGACGGCCTTCCACCATCTTCTCTACAGCCATCTGAGACTTGGCTGTACTTTCTGCCTGTCACATGCCACCACATTTGATAAGACAATTCATAACAAAGCAGAGAGGTTTTTAGGGAATAGAAGTGAGAGAGTGACCTGAGACTTTAGAATCTCGCGTTCGTTTGCTATGGCTTCTGAGGAAACAAGGTCTTTGCTTAAAAACAGAGGCTTTGCTGCTACAACATGCATGGCCAGTTCTGAGCCTACACGCTGAATAGCCTCTAGCTGAGTGTTTTCACCTTCTACCTCTAGAGATACAATCCCAGCTATACGACCCAACCCTATTATGTTCATAACACACAAAAAAGTAAGTTAGAGATGCGTAGATATACATTAAAGACAACGGGAGTATTGAACAGTTTTGTACCTGGTTGGGGACTTGTGTGGAGGTATGCAGAAAGGACGCCTGCTGAGGATTTAGACAGCAAGAAACCTCTCCTGAATTTCACATTCTCTCCCATTATCGCAGCTACTTCTGTGACAGCGTTTGAAACCGTGGTTTCACCATTCACTTTAGGATGATCAAGATCGAGCTTCAACTCCTGAATAGAAATGAAAACTTGACATTAATATCACAGATGGTGGAAACAGAAAACAACAACATAGGTCTAAGATGTTATGAACATAAGAGAAAACAAGTGAGTTCATCAAACAACTGACCTCAAAAATCTCAGGCCCAAAGGGGAAGACACCGGAAACTTGCTGAGAACTATTCTCAACCAGCAAAGCACGTTTTGCCATAGCTAATGCCTGCAGACATAATGATTCTATAAGAGAAAGAACGCTTATTATTCAGAAACATTAAAGAAACGCATGCGAAATTTCTATGGCACTAACCAAGTACTGGAAAATGTCGTTTCTAGCAACAAAGTCTGTCTCGCAGTTTAGTTCAATAACAGCAATTTTCCCTTCGTTTTGGGCAACAGCGAGCATTCCCTCTGCAGCTGTCCGCGATGACTTTTTCGAAGCCAAAACTTTTCCTCTCTTTCTCAAATCCTTCTGAGCAGCCTCTGTGTCAAATCGAAAACAACACCCATATTATATCACATCGAACCGAAAGAAAGTGCTGCAAAAACTTCAACTAATTCTTACCAAGATCCCAATTGCATTCAACTAGAGAAGCCTTGACATCTTTAATGGGAGCACTAGTTCTTTGCCTCAGTTGCTTGATGAGGCTCATTTGGTCTACAGCAGGAGCCTCCGAGCTAAAACTCCGCAAGAACTTCCCATAACCAAAAACGGGGCTTGCGTTTCCGGCCAATACAGAGCTCCTGAACTGAGACAGACTTTCCAATTTGCTTGCCACTGTAGAGTACTCATTTCTACAGCTAAATCTACTTCTAGCAGTTTCTATAAAGACTCCAACAGGTCTTCTTGCCGCCCTTGCAAACGCCATTTTTGCAACCTAAAACTGAAATCACATGAGAACAAAGTCGACTGAAAATGAGTTTCACTGCTAATCTCAGTAAACTTGATGAAACTCAGAATCAATAATGTTTTCAATTTCAACAAAAAAGTATTCATTTTTAAAACTGAGCTGAAGTACAAAATTTTGATTTGGCAATAAAAAAAATCTATCATTTTGCAGAAAGCATCAGAGAACAAAAGGCAACAAGTTCAGATCTTATGCTTCCTCTATAGTGAGCTACATAACAAAACTGCTGGAAAAAATACTAAGGATGTAATTCCCAAAAGTAAAACTATATAGCATCGGTATTTAAGAAGTAGAACAATAGAACAAGATCAAATCGTGATAAATTCCAGAAATTTTCAGAGATTAACTTGATTAGAAACAGACTGAAATGATACGAGATCGAAGAGATCAAAATTCGAGCATACCCGGAGAATTGGAAGCTTGAGAAGTCGGCGATGAGAGGTTGTTTTGGTTACAGTGATATCGGAGGAGACGAACTAAGCAGCGATCTCAGCGGTGGCGATGCTTAAACCTTGACGCCGAGAGTTCGATGACGTTTGAAATGTGATAGATAGGTCCATGTCTGTAACGTTCAGTGAGAACAATAATGGGCCTTTAGTAAGGCCCATTAGACACGTGGCCTGCTTTCATTCCTGTCGGTCACCGTCCCGTGACTTTAAGACTCAGAGTATAGTTCTTCTCTTCTTCTCCGTTCGGTTATTTTTTGCAGAAACCCTTAATTTTAGGGTTTAGTAATTGGTTTTTTTACAATGGAGAAAAAGCTTCCTCAACCAATTTGCGGCCAAGAAGCTGTGAATCTTCTAAACTGCGTTTCGGAATCGCCGTTTGATCAAGAGAAGTGCATGCGTCTCTTGCAGTCTCTCAGAGAATGTGTTCTCTCCAAGGTTGGGTTTTTCTTCTCTCCAAAGTTTCCAAATTTACAATTATCATTTTTTATCTTGCGTTTAAGCCAAATGAACAATTTTTTGAATTATTAGAAAATTCTATGGTGGCTTGCGATTGTAGATTGATGAAATTGTCATTTGAGTGTTTGAGATTCAAGTTTCCTAAATTGTTAGCTATAAGCTGTCCTTTTATGATGCTTGATCTCTAGTAATTAATTGATATAAGAAAATGGAATTGTCAAGAGAGAAGGAACTGTGCATTCTCCTTTTAAGAAATTGAAAAGTTGATGGAGGAACATGTGTGAGTGATTGCTTGATCTGTTTTAGCCTTGAATGATCAAGTTCAATCTTATGGGCAGTGTGGTTGATAGTATCTTCTATATCATATCATAGTGATTCATTTGATCTTAAAAGAGATTTTTAGTTCTTGATCGTCTAGTGAATTTTGAAGATTGTCCTCATGTTTGAACAAAAATCTTGTGATTATGAATACTGATTTCATGAATCATGGCACTAGGGTAATTTTAATGGAAATCTGTTTGATCCAAAGTCTTACTCTCCCATTGTAATTTTGTTGAACCATTTGTTTGATTCATTTTCTGCTGTTGTTTTTATCAGAAAGTAAAAAAGTTCTCGATACCAAGCGATGGCCATAACCACGAAGATGGAGCAGCTTCAGAGAGCAAGAGACCTTGATAAAGTGATTATGCATTTGGAGATTACTTTTGTCCGATAATAAACGAGTCTTGTTAAAATTACTCATTTTGACACCATTATTTGGAGGGAACTCTTGATTATGGAACAAAAACATATATATTATTACAAACAAAAAGATAATTTTAAGACCTTTTCTTGGTGAAGGAGATTTAGCTCATATA
This sequence comes from Microthlaspi erraticum, assembly GCA_902728155.2. NCBI lineage: Eukaryota > Viridiplantae > Streptophyta > Magnoliopsida > Brassicales > Brassicaceae > Microthlaspi > Microthlaspi erraticum. Next base: position 15,104 of record CACVBM020001264.1, read on the forward strand.
TACATCAGAGACTATTGTCTATAGGGGAGAGCAACTTTACATCACAAAGTGAGATCTTGTTTCATTACTATAGGAGGCAAATAAATAAATAACAACACAGAGCAACCACCACCAAGAAAATGTCATACCTTACTATGTATACTCATCGCCAGTATAACCCTAACCCCGCTTGGTCAAAACGCAACTGTCAACCAACACTTTCTGCTTCTCTCTCTCTCCAACACTGTACATTAGATTGAGCTCTTGATCACATATCTTGTGCGCTGTAATAAGAATTGTTATGTCCGACTCTTGGGGTTGATGGGGTTTTTGTTTTCACCCTAAACCAAGGGGGCTTCAGCTGAAGAATAATCAGCTTCTTCTCTATAATATGATCTCAGACCAACTCTAGAACTTTGATAGACCCATTTGAGCTAGCTGAAACAACCATATTCGATCTTTTTCTCCAGCAAACACTTGAAACAAATAGGTTGTTGTCTTCCTCAATCTCCTTGCCTGAGATAGGATCAATTGATCCAAACTTGTACGAGGTAATGGGCATAGGAAGAGACCGGTGATATGCATAAACCTGAGCAAAGACAAAACCAACAAAAAACAGAACACCATTTGTCTCAATCAGAGAGATCTCTTAACAGGTAAATTCTGGAGCTACTAATTGAGTTTAGAATCAAACTATATACCTCATTTGTCTCAGAGCCACAAGCTATATATCCATCATCGGCAGTAGACAAACCAACAAAGTTCTGATAAAGGAAGGAAAATGACAAATCAACCACGAAGAACAGAGAGAAACATCATTAGGATTAACTTAAACTGAAATGTTAGTATTAGTTACCTTCTCGTTTGTATGGCCACCAAAAGTTAAGCTGCAAGCATTTACGGAGAGGCCACCGTGAGTGGTTTTCTTAAGATCCCAAAGCTTTAACGTGTTATCAGTTGATGCAGTGACAAGGGTATCATTATCCAAGAACTTGGCGTAGCTAACTGCTTTGCTGTGTCCTGCCAGTATGCACCAAGGAGTTCTTAAATTCCGTAGATCATAGCAGTAGGTTCTGAAATCTGATGATCCAAAGGCTAGCAAATGAGAAGACTGCGGAGAAAATTGCACACAGCAAACGTTTGCAATGTTCCTGATTGTTCCTAAGCAGTTCCTCTGCACAGTCATGCAAGTAGATTGTGTATTAGCTACAAGGGTCGAATAACCCTAAGTGCTATCTTATTGAAAGGTAAAGAAGAACATGCCTCGTTGATGTTCCATAACTTCACAGAACAATCATCGCTTCCACTGGCTAATTTTGTCGGACAAGCTTCAGAGAAGTCAACAGACCAAGCCCTCTTCTCGTGCTCTATGAAATGTGAAATGGCCTGTCCTGTTGTCACATCCCATAACTGGATCCAACATAATACATTTTATTTACATTAGGCCGAGGGAATAAAAGAGCAATCAAGTGATAACAATTCTATACAAAACTTCAAAGGTTCAAATACCTTGACAATACCATCATAATCAGAGGACGCTAGGTAGTTCCTAATATAGTTGTTCCAGCAAACGCTGCTAAGCTTTGATCTATTTGGCATTTCCACGGCTGGATAATGAATGTCGACAGATTCATTGAATAGGGAATTGAACTCAAATATCTTAATTTTCTTTGACACACCAGCTGTAGCAAAATAATCCTCGTCTCGATCAAAACCCAGAGAACAGATCACATTTGAAGTGTTGTTCAACTCCCCAGTCCTCAGCACACCCCGAGTTTCAAACTTGCTATATCGAGAATATTTGCATAACCCATCAAAGAACACTCCAACACGATCATCTGAGCTCCAAGTCTCACTATTTTCTAGTTCTGATATAACATTATCACGATTTCTTAGCAGGTCTCTATCCGGGCGTAACCTATAGCGTGCTTCAGGGAGATGTGCATCTATCCTTGATGCGAAGTAAGCACTTTCGAGCTGTTTAATGTTCCTGCTCAGTCTCATTTCAGGTACACTTGAAGCAGGCGACGAGGTAGAAGCTTCTTCCAGAGTCAGAGGCCTTATGGCACAACGTCTTCTGACAATCTCTTCGATATCTGCTTCTAAGGACCCAATTTCTGTCATCAACGCTCCAGCTTGCTTCTGCCTTTGCTCTTGGGACAAAACGAGGAAATGCTGCAACAGTTCAGACTCTGTGTCCTCTTGTTCAATTGATAAAGATATGCCTTCAGCATGCAAATCTGGAGCTCCGTTTACCACTTCAGATTGCAATATGTCCCTGATATAGAACAAACATCGAACTAGCAAAATTTAGAGATTACGCCAACTCATGATACCGACTCAATGAAACATGATAAAGGAATTAAGGAAGGAGCCTTTTAGCACATAAGGGGACACAGAATATATTTTTAAGAGTAGAACCTAACAATCCTATATGAAACTGTTAACGTGACAATCTTCTCTCTGTTTACAGGCATGAGAATAGACCTCTACGTTTGGTTCATTTTTTTTTACATTTCCTGTGTAATAGCCAGCAAGAATATCTTCCAATAGCCCCAGTTGGGAATTATGGCCCTTAGCCTTCTCCAGAATCAAGCATACAAAAGTTCAATAACATGCTTTTATCACTTGAAAATTAATGTAGCTAAAGAGTTTTCATTGCCTGGTTGATGGTCGGCATGAAGGTTCTGGATGAAGTAACCAGTGACAGAACCCAGCTTCCGTAGTATTCTCGGACAAAAATCTGGGAGGAAGAATCCGGTGACGGATATCAGACATTGCAGTCTCACGAGCTCTTTCAGACTGAAATTGATTAAGCAGCTGACGCCAAAAAAAAACCAAATTTATAATATCAATGAGAATGATCTGTTTGACCAAGAAGAACCATTCAAATAAAAAAATACAATAACCTAAGAGCCAGGGAGTCATCTTTAATGTCGACTAGATAGTCTACTGTTAGCAGTACAATAACGAACATGCAATACTTTATAAACCTATGTGATATTCCATAACTATGCACTTGTTATCTATATCACGTTGCCTATTGACATAAATCAAATGCAAACTCGAGTCCTAACACGTATACATGCTACGGCTGCATTAGTTGACGACATTACTCAATGGTTTCACATTTCAACTCATGGAAGAAAACATTTACAATTGCAGGCCTAAAGCTAAATAAAGATGTCATACCACAAGTGCAATTAATAAAAGTTTCTCCATACCTCAAAAAGAAGAATACCCAAATTATAGATGTTTGAAGGGACTGAACGAGCATCGCCCCTGAGCTCCTCAGGACTCGAATACCATTTCTCTTCCAACTGATCACTCATCGAAGTAAAAGGACGAGCAGCGGTACTACAATGAGGTTGACTAGATCTCAAACGAAACTCCTGCATTGCTCCATCATCGTTTTCATTTTGTATACTGACGCCACCAGCTCGTCCAAACATAGGCCACTGTCTAGAGCTTGGTCCACTTGATTTCTGCTTCTTCGTAGGAATAAAGTAACTAGAAGAAACTCCTTTATCTCCTGACCGCTTTCTAACCAGAGGATTCTCGAGTTGACTCAAAGTATCTTTGTTCACGTTCCTGTCAAAAGACTCTCGCTGAGAACCTGAACCAACATACTTGACCGTACTGTCCTTCAAAATTTTGAAAGAAGATGGCCGTATGTCACATAAAACAACTCCACGAGAATGAAATTCATCCACCTGATACACGATCTGCCTAAAGACATGCAAAGATTCTGCTTTATTAACTTCCTGACGCTCTGACTTCAACCATTCTCTTAGACTCAAACCTTCACCTTCACAACCTCTATGTATATCCGAAGGGTTAGCACAAGAAGATGGTTGACTGGCTTTGGAAGGCAAGCACGGCAAAGGGATGCTACTGGAAACCTTTGGTGAAGTATTAGATACTACTAAAGGGCTACCAGAACTAGTTACAGTTTGCTGATCCATATTGCTAGCTTTAGTTCTATTATCTGGCGGAGCTCTGAATGTGACTCCTTTTCCTTTCAATGTCTTCTTAACAAAAAACTGAGAGAATCCAGACTGCGACAACATCTTCGTCTTAATACCTTCATGGGACAATGCCTCCACTGGTAAAGGACTTCGCTCAACGTTTTTCAAATGTTCTTTAGCTTCATCAATAGCCGCAATGGCCATATGATCACCAGCTGAAGCCTCAGGCAAAGACATTTTCGCTTTTCTCCAGAGACTTAGCGTATCTCTCTCACTTCCCCTACTCATAGAACTGCTACCAGGTGAATTGCGAAACTGACTGCGATTAATATCTAATCTAGCTCTATTACTTGCTCTACCAACTATAGCCATGCTCGACCCCTCACAGGTTTTAACAGTCAACTCCTCAACCACGTCGTCGCCAACATCGTTTGTACTCTGCCTTGGTGCATTTTCTGTTTCATTCACATTCTTACCGTCTAGAAACTCTGCTATGACACCAAACGAGCTATCAGGAGAACCGGCTTCCCTCTGAACCTCCACTTCTTTGATTTCTTGAATCTCGCAATTCTCCGGTTTGAGAGGCTGCTGACCGTTTTTGAATTGGAGGTGAGCAGCTTCAGCTTCACTGAGCCTACTCACATCCCCGACTGAGCCGTCTTCCATCATTCACTGTATCATCAATGTTACACAAAAAAAAAGAATGAGAAAACACAAAAAGGTCATAGATCAAACAAAATTTCCTAATTTGAGCTTCCTGTCAAAAAACAGAATCACACCACACTATACTCAAAGCTACAAGTTACTTTCTCTGGGATTTTATAGCTTCAGAGTCTTTAAGCATAGAAAGCCAATAGAATCTCGATTCAATTCACTAAACCCAATAGCTTTGATTCAGAATTGTCTAAGGCTGAATCCGGAAACAAAATTCAATACTAACATTCACATAATCTCATCTCTACCAAATACAGAAATTGAAAATTGGCGTCCACTGATTCCAGAAACATATGTGGGTATGGACTATGGACTATCATTACCCAAATCAGGTAAAATAGTGAAAAAAACTTTCCAATTTCATCCGTATAAGATTTTCTCAATCATTGAACAAAGGTAGTGAAAAAGAATCACGAAAGAGGAGTTTCTCTTCTACCTCAGAGATAATTAAGCAAACGAGCGGCAAAAGTCCAATCGCCGGGAGCCAATCATTGATGTAATCTGGATATGAATAATACAGAGAAGAAAAGATCCAGGGACGTAATCGAAGGAGGAAGAAGATAACTATAAGGCGGTGGGAGAGGAGAGGAGAAAAAGAGCAGAGAAATCTGGAAAAAGAAGAAAACGACGGAAATTTGAGTAAAACGTCGATTCGATAGAAAAATCTTTTCTAAGGCAGAAAATGAATTGACTGTTTTTGAGTAAGCGACAGAGGAACACGATAGATAAACTTAAAAATTAAAAAACAGTACTTTATCAATGTTTATACAGTGTTTCCTAATCAGCCCCTTAAGTTTCTCAGTGTTTACATATATGTTCCGCATTTAAATTCCTCTAAGTATATTTGGGGTTTAACACACAGTATCGAAATTGCTGGCTAGTTACATATTCAATTTATTTGAATGTAGAGAGCTAGATGCAAAATATGATGATTTGGTTATTAACTCAAGAAATTCAAAAAAACGCTTGATTTTATTTAGCATGTGTTGAGATTCAAAATATTCGGTTATACTTTGTCAATTTGTATATCCGTATCGTATTTATTGCCACATTTATGAATGATTAGAATCTAAATTTATGCAAAAAGCTTTCAATGGTTCACAATTTTTACAGCCTAACCTTGTTCAATCACTATTCAAAATTATTGTAAGACAGAAACAGACAGTGTTGTAAACACGACTGATAAAAATGATATGGAAGTGTTTTCGATAATAAAAGCATTCTTCTTCAAAAGAGCAATATAACCGAATGTTGACAAGCATATAACATATCATGTAAGAAGAAGTTTCCGTAACCAGCTTAACTTAGAGAGTGTACAACTTCACATTGACTTGTTCTGGCACCTTGTCTTAATCAATTTATCGATTTTAGCCTTTCTCTGACTCACCGTTGCCATCATCTCCTCAAGCATTTTTTTTTTTTTTTTTTTTTCCCTCAAGCATTTTCTTCTTCTCGCTTCTCTCTCTCTCTCGCATTCATCGAGCATAAGTTTACTTGTCACCACCCCGAGTTCCTCAGTTCTGCTCTGAATGTAATCCTTCCAGATCTCAGAAGTTTCAACAACATGCTTAATGTTGTCCTGAATCCTTTGGTAATCTTTCTCCAGAGTCTCATGATGCTCCTTGAGGAACTCATACTCTACTGCCATTATTCCCTCTGGATACATAATGTTACTCGAAGAAGCGGATTCATCCTTCACGGTCATGACTTTTGAAAACCTTTAAACCTGGAACAAACACGAACAACATCAATTTCAATGGAAATCGTAAACCAAAAAGGAGGAAATTATCAGAAAAAATCTTACCAAGAATCTCGTTTTTCTTCGTCAGTCAAAGGTCTAGTGGAAAACAGGAGAGGAAGGAAGAAACTAGAGCGATGAAGATAACAGATCCCTAAAAGCAGAGGAAATTAAAGCGGGAATGCGAAACGATTAAGGGCGTATTTAATTTCATTTAACCGTTAAGAGTATTGGAGTAATTGCTAAATTAAACTTTTTATCTTACTTTTGGTTTTAGTGTTAAATTTATTTAACTTGAAGTTCAAAACCTTTGTACAATGAACAACTGCACAGGTTCATGGCATGTCGAATAAACCAAAGCAAAACAAGAAGAAAAGAAACATGAGATTCATCTGAAAACAATGCTAATTGCGTGTCAAGTATTCAAATGTCTGTCACTGCAATTTTTTTGGGGGTATATGGTAAAATTTATCTGTAAGGAAACACACAGACGTCATGAATCAAGTATCCACATTTATTCAAAGTTAATCACAAAAAGAAAGCATAAACTTACCAAAGCAACTTCATTCATAGAAACCCTCTCAGGAAACCTACTTCTTATATCAATCTCTTGCACAAAAAAAAGACCGAGTTTTACACACAAAAAAATACGAAAAGAAAGGAGAGAGATACGAGAGCTTAAACGGAGAAGTTCGGTCCTTAAGTCATCGGATGTGAGCTTTTGTCACTTACTCCCTTCTATTTGAGATGTCAACGAATCCATAGACTTCCTCACATTCGACACCAACTTATCAACAAGTCTCGCTTTCTCAGCCTTGAGAGCAGCCACGGTTTCTTTCGATCCTATCAGCTCGGTCGCAAACTGAAAGTTCTCAGCCTGAAGAGCCTCACTCTTCTTGGAAAGCTCCTTTACACTCTTCTTACGTAGCAACGACTTTCTCTTCTCCACCCTGAGATTCTCGCGAACCCGGGACAGCTCTTTTTTAACACCCTGCGCCGCTTTGAGCTTACGATCATACCACCAGACGATACGGTTCGTCGAGCAAATCACCTGATAATAAATCAAAAATTGTACAGTCAAGAAAATCAAGCTAAGACATACTCAATACTCAATAACGATGTCAAAAAGACATGCTTTACCTTTGTCCATGCGCGAGACTTGTCTAAAACCGCCTCCTCCTCTAACAGATCGGTCAGAAACTCATCTTCCGACCACTCCGTTCTGATCCCCAGCGCCATTTTCAGACGACGATCGTACAACCAGATGACACTGTTCGCCTTGGCGGTCATCTGATAAAAAAAATAAACAATTATTCTACAGTCAAAGTCAAGCTACAACATACAAAGCTTACCTGTGCAATGGCGTGAGCCATGTCTTTGTACGCCTCAGACTCTTCAAGCTCGTGGACCAGCGGAAAGTCATAGGGAATATCTTTGACCAGCCGTTGCAGGTCGGCGCATGCGTCTTTATCATCAACGAACGGTCCGTCTTTGTTGTATTCATAGGAAAAAGCGTAAGAATTGGACAAAGGTGTGTCTTGAGTCTTCTGCTTCTTGGAAGCCATCGAACCACCGACTTGTTGTGTGTTATCCTCAACACATCTTTTCTTCGTTTGTTCATTCTCAGCATCACTCTCGTCACCACTCACTATCGCATCTGCACAAAAAAGGAAGATTCAAAAGAAACTGTCTTACATTAAAAGACTTGCATTAACTTAAAAATATCAGATCATATCAAAAACACTATATATATGCATATAGATAGATAAATATACCTGAAGCTACTACTTCATCATCTTCAGCATCATAGAGTGATTTCAGGTATGAATATTCTTTTTCAACCATGACAAATTTCTTCTCTAACTCAGCATACTTGTTCTTCTCCATTTTCTCCAGCTCCTGATTTTTCATCATCAATTCATCAACAGTAGCCTTTCTCTGACTCTCCATTGCCTTCATCTCTTCAAACAGTTTCTCCTTCTCGCTTCTCTCTCTCTTACAATCCTCAAGCAAATTTCTTCTCTAACTCAGCATACTTGTTCTTCTCCATTTTCTCCAGCTCCTGATTTTTCATCATCAATTCATCAACAGTAGCCTTTCTCTGACTCTCCATTGCCTTCATCTCTTCAAACAGTTTCTCCTTCTCGCTTCTCTCTCTCTTACAATCCTCAAGCAAGCGTTTATTTGTCACCTCGAGTTCTTCAGTTCTGCTCTCAAGATGCCTCTTCATCATCTCATAAGCTTCCTCTACATGCTTCATTCTTTCTTGAAGGCTTTGGTAATTTTTCTCCAGAATCTCATGATTCTCCTTCAGGATTCCATGCTGTATTCTCATCGTTTCCTCCTGACCGAACATAGTGTCTCTTGCCTGCGAAGAAGTACCGAATTCAACCTTTACATTAGTCACAGGCAAGTTTTTGTTCTTCCCCGATTTGTTGTCCGTACGAGCTAATGATGTTCCAGTCATGACTTTTGAAACCCTTTAAACCAGGAACAGACACAAACAACATCAGTCTTCTTCTAATAGAGTCTAACCATTTCTTTAATTTCTACAAATTCTCGAAATCGCTGATTCTAGAAAACCCTAAAATTCCAGAAACAGAGAAAAAAATTCAAGCATTTCATAAAATAGCCTCTATCCCGAGAAGGATTTACAGCATTCCCTCAACAAACTCACCCATAATGAAAACCGAGAGAGAATAGACAAAGGAATTTTCCAGAGAAAATCGTACCCAGAAAAATTCGTTGTCGGTCAAAATTCAAGAAAAAGCAGATAAAAATGGTCGGTGAGGACAGAAATAAACATAACTAAACGGAAATCGTAAACCCAGAGATAAAAAGAAGGAAATTATCAGAGAAGATCTTACCCAGAATCTCGTTTTCTTCGTCAGTCAAATGTCAGTACAGAACAGGAGGAAAGGAAGAACAAAAGAGAGAAGAAGAATGCAAAACCCTTAAAACAGTAGAGACAATAAAAGCGGGAAGGCGAAACGACAAAGATTATCTTGTATTTAATTTTAAGTAACTAACGAAGAAAACGAGATTAATTAACCCAAAATCTCTTTTACTCATTCTCTTTCTTAAATCAGCTTTGTATCACTTGTATGATTGTATCAGCTTAATGGACTTTAATTGCATCAATCCAACAGTCATTATGCATTAATTTTTCATTATTCTTTTTTGGACTTAAGTTCTCGGCTAATATTATACTTCTCGGCCCAAATTCTTTCTAAGATAAAGGATTATGTGCAATGAGTTTCACTTTAGTAAATAAATGATTTTTCGATAGATAAAGACCAATATGATCCGCTGTAGCAAAACTCTGAAATTGTTAAACTTTCATGTTACTTCGCCTTCCACCCTTGGAAATCCGGGTTCGAATCCCGGCAGCGGAAAACTTTTTATTTTTTTTCTCCTGCTAAACGACAGAGTTTTACGGTTTTACTTTTAGTTTTACCACACGACGAAAAACAACAGGCTTCGTTTCCAAGTCCAGCTCAGCAGCAAGTCTCGCTTTCTCAGCCTCCAAAGTAACCACAGTGTCTTTGGAACCTATCAGCTCCGTCTTAAACTGGACGTTCTCAGCTTGAAGAGCCTCATTCTTCTTGGAAAGCTCGCCTACACTCTTCTGCGCTGCTTGGAGGTCACGATCTAACAACAAGATCGTATGTTTCACGACGCTATGCGACTGATAAAATTAAAGAAAATTGTACAGTCAAAGTGAAGCAAATCAAGCTACGACATACTCAATAACGAGTTACAAAGAAGCTTTACCTTTACCATCCGGCGCTCACATGCGTCGAACAACTCCGTCATTTCACGGGGAGGATCGGCACAGTTGTCTTTATCCTTCTTCTGCCTCTTGGAAGCCATCGAACCACCGACCTGTGTGTTATCCTCCGCTGATCTTTTCTTCGTTTGGTCAGTCTCAGGCACAGAGATTCCTGAGGTAACCAAGGCTATAATGCATCAACAGATTCAAAGAATAACTATTTCACATCAAGAGATTTGCATAACTTACCTGAAGTATCAAAGAGTGATTTCAGGAATGAACATGTTTTTTTAACCAAGCCAAATCTCTCTCTAATTCAGCGTACTTGTTCTTGATTTCCTCCAGCTCTTTTTCCTTTTCACTTTTCTCCATCAAAAGCTGCTGATTTTTTTTTTTTTTTAATAAAATATATATTATTAATTCAACCCAAAAAAATGGGCATCGGCCGATTACACTTTCCGACAATCAGACAAAAGTACGGTAAGGAAACAGATCAAAAACGCAACACTACAATCTATGAGGCTTTACTCTAAGATGGGAAAAGGTAAAAGAGAGACCACTCTTCACCGTCCTCCGGCGGAGAAAAGAAGAGGCACAACCCCTCACCGTCCCCGAACCACCTCCTAGTAAACCGGAGTCTCCGTCTCCGCCGTTCGGTAGGTATCCGGCTAGATTCCAAGCCGCCACACTTCTTCCGGGATTTGGTTTGAGCATAGATCCATAACCCCACGGCCACACCACCAAAAGCCAAATATCAGCTCACAGTGACAAAGATTTCCACCACCAAAGAAGAGCCCACGCTTCCTACTCTAGCCTCCTCCTCCGCAAACCCTAGAAACTTCAATCCGACGGAAGTTCGAACCAGCATCAGATTTAGTGAATCTGACAGAGGACCCGCCATCCCCACGCTTCTTCACACCACCTTCCACCGGAGCTTTTCACGAGATGCAGCGAACCCACCGAACCGGCGAAGAGAGACACAACTCGAAACTCAGATCCGCCATCGTCAAACTCACCACAAGCTATTCCGCCGTCCTCTAGCAGAGATTCACCCATGGATAGTTTAGCGACAGCCTCTCTGAGCAACCCGAGCTTCCGCAGCGCCTCTCCCACCGATTATCCACGCCCATCGCTGCCGGAGAAGAAACTGGATCTAATCTTCATGTCGTTGGATCCATCGAACCGCCGTTGAAGATCTTAAACGCAATTAAAGAGAAAGGAGGTCCCCTCACGGCATCGGCAAGCGCCGAGCACGGAGAAGACCTCAAGTCGGAGAGAAGAGACGAAAAGCTCGGTGAAGTTTTTGGGAGAAACTTTCGTGGCGCGTGAGATCCACTCGCACCAAAGCTGCTGATTTTTCGTCATCAATTCATCAGTTTCAGTCTTTCTCTGGCTCTCCATTGCCTTCATCTCTTCAATCAGTTTCGTCTTCTCGCTTCTCTCTCTCTCTCTCTCTCACAATCCTCGACCAAACGTTTATTTGTCACCTCGAGTTCTTCAGTTCTGCTTTCAAGATGCTTCTTCATTATCTCGTAAGTTTCCTCAACATGCTTATTCCTTTCTTCAAGGCTTTATTTCTTCCCCGATTTGTCCGTACGAGCTGATGATGGTGATGTTCCAGTCATGACTTTTTAACCCTTTAAACCTGGAACAGACACAAACAAAACATTAGTCTGTTTCGTTTCTACAGCTTAATTATTTCTTTAATTTCTAAAAAAAATCGAAAAAACTAATCCCAGAAAACCCTAGAAATCAAGATTCGTTCTTTAGAGCTAACAGATAAAAAAAATTCCAACATTCCACAAAATTCCCTCTTTCCCCAAAAGGATTTCCAGCATTATTTCAACAAACTCACCCAAAATGTAAACCGAGAGAGAAAAGCGAAAGAAAATTTCCAGAGAAAATCGTACCTCAGAAAGTTTCGTTGACGGTCCAAAATTCAAGAAGAGGCAGCTAACAATACATTTTGTGAACAATAGTAAGGGAAATTGTAAACCTAGAGGTAAGAAAGAAGAAAAATTTCAGAGAAAATCTTACCCAGAATCTCGTTTTTCTTCGTCAGTCAAAGGTCTAGTGGAAAACAGGAGAGGGAGAAACTAGAGCGAAGAAGAAAACAAAGACCTAAAAGCAGAGGAAATAAAAGCGGGAAGACCAAAGGACAAAGATTATCGTATATAATCTCTAACTAGTGTGCCGTTTGAGTATTAATTTGTTCAAATCAAATGGCTGTTTAGCTTTAATTAACCGTGTACTTTTGGTTTTACTAATAGTGTTAATCCAAAAGTTCCAACCGTTTGTAAAGAAAACTGTTTAGAAATGAGAATTTAGTGAAAGATGTTTATAGGAAAAGGAAAGTATGGTTTAAGAATAGACTAATGTTTTTTCTTTTGTAAAAAATATATTTTCGAAAAAAGGGATGGTATTTTGGTAAAATCTATCTAAATCTGTTTCTTTCTTAAACCAGCTTTGTATCACACTAATTGCATTTGCATAGCCGTACCGAATGGTTATGGACTTTATTTACATTCAACGCCACAATCATTAGACACATTAATTTATCATTGATCTTATTTTTTGGATTTTATTATTTAATTCATTTATTGCCGTAGCACAGAGTCAAAACAAACATTCTTTCTTCTCTAACATTCCAGCGAGAGGAAGAAGATGAAGCTGAAATGGGAATCAGTCTCTACGCTTCACCAAAATGTATTTCTCATCAAGCTCGTCTCTGCTATTCTCATAACCGGTCTCACGTTTCGCTTCTTCATCTTCCGCTTCGGCCAAATTTCCCCTGTTCAAGTGTCGGTAACCGGAAATCCCGATTCCATGATTTCGCCGCCTTCCGTTATCTTATCTGATAACGAAGATCTACTTCCCGTTGGTACGTTTAGCCTAACATAAACATTACGATTTCGCTGTTACATTTTGTTAAGCTTGTTGTTTTGGGGAGAAATTTCTGAGATCTAGGGATTTAAATAGATGTTTTCTCAAGTCTGCAACTTCGGAAAACGGTCTTGTGAAGTTTCAGTGTAATGTAGACTGTTTGAATTCATGCAAAATTATCATTAGATGATTCAATTGGAGCTTAGTTTTATAATTTGACCATTTTGGTTTAAGCTTCCTCAGTTATCACAAATTTCATTCATTTGTTTGAATTACTCACAATTTGATCTCTTAGGTGATGTTTTATGAGTGTTTCTTTGATGTGTAGTGTTTTTATTCATGCAAAATCATCATTAGATGATTCATTTGGAGCTTCTGTGAAAGTTTTCTAATTTGACCATTTTGGTTTAAGCTTCCTCAGTTATCACAAATTTGATTCGTTTTTTTTTGAAATTACCCACAATTTGATCTCTTAGGTGATGTTTTATGATTGTTTCTGCAGCTCTCTAATCCAAAACTTTGCTCTGTTCTTAGTGAAAACCTGATGATAAGAATCTGCTCCTTTGTTGTAACAGATATTGTGGTGGAGAAGTGTGATCTCTTCACAGGGAAATGGATCAAAGACCCTCTAGGACCACTCTACACAAACGGCTCCTGTGGTATATTCGTAGACGCTCACCAGGATTGCATCACCAACGGCCGTCCTGACTCTGGTTTCCTCTACTGGAAATGGAAGCCAAACGACTGCTCTTTGCCTCGCTTCGACCCTCATAGGTTTCTCCAGCTCATGAGGAACAAGTCCTGGGCCTTCATTGGTGACTCCATCGCCCGTAACCATGTCGAGTCTTTGCTCTGCATGCTCTCCACAGTAAGGCCTTTAACAGTTTCTTGCTATCTACTTGCAGACTATAAGATTTCTAAATGAAAAGATTGTTTTTTTCTCATGTTTTCAGGTTGAAAAACCGGTTGAAGTGTACCACGACGAGAACTACAGATCAAAGCGTTGGCGTTTTCCTTCACACAATCTCACAATATCCAACATTTGGTCGCCGTTTCTCGTCCACGCCGACATTTTCGAAGACTCGAACGGTGTCTCATCAGGTGCGGTCCAGCTCCACCTCGACAGACTCGACAAGACGTGGACTGATCTGTTTCCGAGCCTCGACTACGCAATCATCTCATCCGGGGAATGGTTCTTGAAAACCGCAGTCTATCACGAGAACGCTAACCCCGTCGGATGCCACGGCTGCTTGGCAAGTGCCAACATGACGGATTTAGGATTCGACTATGCTTACAACACGTCGTTGCGCCATGTGTTGGACTTCGTGGCGAGATCTGATACTAAAGGGATGAGCTTTTTCCGGACTTCGATACCGGATCACTTCGAGAACGGAGAATGGGATAGCGGCGGGAATTGTAAGAGAACAGATCCGGTGAGTGATGGGGAAATGGAGATGAAGAATTTGAACAAGATCTTGAGGGATGTTGAGATTAGTCAGTTTGAGAGGGTGGTTATGGAGATGGGTCAGGAGGAGAGTGGGAATTTGAAGCTTTTGGATTTCGCCGGAATGTTGCTGACCCGACCCGATGGGCATCCGGGTCCGTACCGGGAGTTTAGGCCGTTTGATAAGGGCAAGAACGCAAAGGTACAGAACGATTGTTTGCATTGGTGCTTGCCTGGTCCGATTGATTACTTGAACGATGTTATATTGGAGATCGTAGTCAATGGTTGAACCGGGAAACTACCGGGTTGGATTGTATGTAACTTTGTCAAGAGGCTGAACTGGGTGGATTGAAATTACCGGTTTGGTCTGGCTAATGTATATTGGTAAAGTTGAAGAGGTTTTTGATTCACAACAGCTCAGATTTCCGGTGAACCGAAAGAGGAATTGAAAATCGGTTTCACTAAAGCAATTTGTATGGATCAGTTTTTTGTAAAGCAGTTGGAGATGTTTATGTGATTTGCAAAAGCTGTTCAGATAAGACTGTTCAAAACCGATTTTAGAAAGTTGGTTTAAATTGTTTACTAGGAAGTTTGACGGTCAAAATTTTAAAAGGTAATCGACACAAAATTATACTCCGATTTAAGTAGTTTTCAAATAAAATTGTGTTCTAAACCGGTTTTAGTAAGTTGGTTTAGTGGGTAATTCGAACGGTCAAATTTCAGAAAGGTCAAAGAGAAATTCTGCGTCATGCTCGGACGCCAAGCGAGTATTAAATCCAGAAAAGTATCAGTTTCGAATTTCAAAATTTTGACCGTTGCTTCAGCTTCCTATATAGTGCCCACGATAGACTCAAGAGGCTCCACAATATCTTTAACCCTAAATTTCGAAGCCTCCATTTCTCTCTAACCTTCGATACGCTCTTTGCTCAATCTTTTGATAACATGGCTTCAGTCGCAGATCCTGCTCCGGCGAAGAAATCGAGAAACAGCAGAAAAGCGTTGAAGGAGAAGAATGAGATCGTGGAATCACCGTTGCTCTCTCCGGTCTCAGCCAAGGGGAAAGAAACAAAGTCCTTCGAGAAAGAGCTGATGGAGATGCAGGCGATGATGGAGAAGATGAAGATCGAGAAGGAGAAAACGGAGGATCTGCTGAAGGAGAAGGACGAGATCCTGAGGAAGAAGGAGGAGGAACTCGAGACGAGGGACGTGGAGCAGGAGAAGCTCAAGGCGGAGCTGAAAAAACTTCAGAAGATGAAGGAATTCAAGCCTAACATGGTACGATTTCTAGATCTAGCTCTGGATCTCCACTTATTTTTCGGATATATTCGGAAAATCTGGTTAATCATTTGCGTCGAATTGAGATTGTTGATTGTTGAGTCGCTTGGTACAAATAGCTTTATAGAGATCCAGATTTCGGCTAGATTTGGGTTCTTTGAATCATCCGATGCAGCTTTATAGTATGAGATTGGATTTGATTTATACGCTTGTTGGTGGTCAAACTAAGTGGATACACTTGCAATGGATGATGAAATAGTTATATTTGATTTTCGTTAATTTTGAATGTTCAAATGATCGCTTATGTTTCATTTCTCTGCTTTTCCAATATAATGATTACTGGTGATTGACTTTGGAGCATTTATGTTGTTCCTCAGAGTTTTGCCTTCGGTCAATCTTTGGCACAAACTGAGGAAGAAAAGAAGGGAAAGAAGAAGAAGAAGGATTGCCCTGAGATAAAGAGACCATCGACACCATACATTTTGTGGTGCAAGGAGAACTGGAACGAAGTGAAGAAGCAGAACCCAGATTCTGATTTCAAGGAGACTTCGAACATTCTTGGTGCTAAGTGGAAGACTCTTACTGCAGAAGAGAAGAAGCCTTACGAGGAGAAGTACCAGGCAGATAAAGAAGCGTATCTCCAGGTTATCACAAAGGAGAAGCGCGAGAGAGAAGCCATGAAGCTTCTCACAGATGAGCAGAAGCAGAAAAACGCAATGGAATTGCTTGATCAGTATCTCCACTTTGTGCAGGAATCTGAACAGGACAACAAGAAAAAGACCAAGTAAACATCAATTACATCTCACTATTTCAATCAAGAACTTATTTGGTAGTAAGAATAAGCAAGAGAACTAACTGCATTCTCGTTTTTGTAGGAAAGTAAAGGATCCCCTGAAGCCTAAGCAGCCCATATCTGCTTACTTTATCTATGCAAACGAGAGGAGAGCTGCTTTGCGAGAAGAGAACAATAACATCTTGGAGGTAACTAAAGAATTTAGAATTTGTCTTTTGTAAATGACATGTGAAACGCGTGGAGCTAAGTTGTGTGGATGGATGATGATATAGGTTGCTAAGATGACCGGAGAAGAGTGGAAGAACTTGTCCGAGGAAGAAAAAGCTCCCTACACTGAGGTCTGTTTCCATATCAATTGAGTGAAACAATGGAAAAGAGTTGAAAAAGAGATTTTTCTAATGTGTGGAACTGTTGCAACAGATGGCAAAGAAGAACAAGGAGATATACCTGCAAGAGATGGAAGGATATAAGAGGACGAAGGAAGAAGAAGAAATGAGCCAGAAGAAAGAAGAAGAGGAGCTCATGAAACTCCATAAACAGGAAGCTCTTCAACTTCTCAAGAAGAAGGAGAAAACCGACAATATCATTAAGGTTTTTACTCTACACTCACTAAGAAAACAATTTGGACTAACTAAGGTAAAAGTCAGCCACTAACAACAACATTGTTTTACTGCAGAAGAAGAAAGAGACGACGAAGAACAAGAAGAAGACCGAGGCTGTTGACCCTAACAAGCCCAAGAAGCCTACTTCTTCCTTCTTTCTCTTCTGGTACTTTATAAACTCTGAAATCTCAAAAATCATAGATCCAAATCTCAAAATCTTTTCTCTGAACTGTTTTTTTTTCTATATTTACAGCAAAGATGCCAGAAAGACTTTGTCAGAAGAGCATCCTGGAATCAACAACTCGACTCTTACCGCTCACATGTCATTGAAATGGAAGGTAAATACGATTCTAATCGAGTATATGGTTTTATGTCATTGTGAATTGTGAAACTGATTTGTTGGTTTTGTTACCTTGTTGTAGGAACTTGGTGAAGAAGAGAAACAAGTTTATAACAAAAAAGCTGCAGAGCTAATGGAAGCTTACAAGAATGAAGTGGAAGAGTACAATAAGACCAAGACTGCGTAGAAGAAAGAAAATCACCTAACTCAGTCAGTAGTAGATAAAAATGAGAATGTTCAAGTTTGCTCATATTGAACATCTCTCAAATCTCTCTCTCTTATGCAAAAATGACTCTGCTTTCGAAATTTTTAAGATTTCAACTTTAAGATTTTCTTATGTTTTGTTACTTTTCATCCTTCTGTGAAAAATCAAAATCTTTCACTCTCTCTCGATTGTTCTTATCTATTGAAGAATGAAGAATTACTTGACACAATCAAAGAAAATTGGATACCCAAATTACTGACAGAAAGTATACAAATTAGTGCTCTCAAACTAAAACCTTTGGATCGAGAAGATTAATCTCACTAAATTAATCTCAAGAATGTCATTGTTTAGTTCCTAATTGGTCTTTATATCGTATCATGTAAAAACGTGTGGAAAGTCGTGTCAATCTCAGCCGTTGGATCGAAATGAAAATCCACGTCGAAAAGCGGAGAACTTCCGGTGGAAGTATTAGTGGAGATCAATCCCGTGAAATCCGACGGACCAGAGCTTCCCACGTGGTGGCAAAACGTTCCACCGCCGTTTCCGAAATCTCCGTTGATAGACTCGTAAGAATAAAACGGCGGCGTAACGGGGAACGAGAAACCGTCGCCTTCAATCCCGTTGGTAGTAGTACGGACAGTGAGGTTGGTCCTGAGATTGTCGAGGAGGTCATTTTGGGAATTTACAACTGTGGCGATTGGTTTGGATTCTCGTTTCTCCGGAGGTTGGTTCCTCTGCGCGCAAGTGTGTGTTCCTCTGTACGTTACTTCGAAGATCGTCGGATCACCGTCCGATCTTTGGACCTGTTTCGTAGCACAACAACACTGAGTATTACGAAATGTGCATCTGTAATAACTCCTGCAGCAGAAAAAAACACATCAAATTAGTCGATTAATTCCATAAACATAATTACGTATGATGATGATGAAGATGATGATTACCTTGGATATTTGGCGCCTAAAATGTCTTTTTGGCCATATTTTCTCCAGCTGAAGACATCATCATGAGGTCCTTCTAAGCCTCTCTCTGGGCAAATTCTCACCTGCTCTGTCCATTTTGGCAACATCTTCCTACAAATTTCCATTTAATTTTCAGATCCATAAATTACAGTTACAGATTTTCTTATGGTAAATTTCACGTTATTTCTTATATCATGAATAATTTATTGTAATTTATGTCGTTCTTAAGAGTTTAAAACGCCTAATTCAAGTTCAAATAGTTTACCTCTTTTTAGAACTTAAGATGTAATCTTTCGATCCACCATCAAGAAAGTCTTCGCTTCCCGGACTTCCGGCAATAGACGTCGGAGACTCCGGAACCTTACCGGATAAGGGATCCGCAGTGGCCACCGTCTCCGTAGTTGGATTGTGTTGTGTGGTGGTCCTGGTGGATCCGTTTGCCATCAGAATAGCTTTCTCGTAAGAAGAAACGATTTGATGTAAGAGAGTCTCCTTCATCTCCGTCGTGAGACACGAAGAATAAGAAGGGCGCCACGAAGGATCTGCTCCGATCTGAGCTTGGAGCTGTTTTGCCGCATTTAGTCCATGAATCAGTTCGCTTATCAAATTCTTCTGCTCACAATTCAACAATGACATGGTTTTCTCAGCTAAAGGGTAATTTTGGTCAATTTAGCGCCTTCAGCTGAATTCGGAACCCGGTTAAGCTCCGGTTCGCATGCGTCTGACCGGTCGCTTCACGGTGCCGGAAAATCTAGTTAATAAAATTTCTTGGTAGAACTTTTGACATCAAAGGAGAAAGAAATGTTTTGTAAAAAAGGGACACCTTTTAACCTTTTACGGTAAGTTTTAGATTTGGAACATATGATGATGAGACGTTAGAGAAAAAAAGAGAGAGAGATTTTGGTATTTTGTGATGAGAATGTTTATGGGGTTGTTGTTAGATGAAGAGTGTTCTTTTGGAATTTAAAGGGTTTGGATTTTAAGTGCAGAATGTGTTTGAAAATTTGACCAAATGATCAACTATTTAAAAAAGAAAGAAAGGATAACAAAAAAAGATTCAAAATTGAGAAAAGTCTTTGGTCTTCATTTGAGGAAGTATATAGTTCCCGAGTGTATTAGTGGTGGTGTTTAGTAGTGAAGGTCAAATGCTGACCAGTTCAAATTTGGATTTATTTTAGTTTAACCAAGCTTTAGCTGATTAGCTATATAAATCCAGTGGTTTACAATTAACAACAGCTGTACCTTTCAGTGTACCTATTCAAAACATGGCTTTATGGACGTTAAGGTTCTTTTCAATATTTATTTGCAAAAGTTATTTAGCTACATGCTTTATATTTTGCTTTCTTTTTGTCAACACAATTTCTTGTTTCACTTTTTATTTTCAGTTGTTTTTTCTTTAGGAACCAGTTCATATATCACATTTTTTAATGTATATATAACTCATGTATCTTTGGTAAACTAAAACAAAATCGGGATGATCCAACCAAGATGTTCGATTTATTTTGAGTCTCTAGTGTCCAACTGTAATACTGTATGAAAATAATTAATTTATGAAAGTAACATGTAAGGAATGTACAGGAAATTCCATAGCTTTCAAAACAAAAAATATGAACCATACAAAATAACATACTTTGACAAATGAGTCATATTTCTGTCCAAGATCGTAGGAGAAGGTTTCTGCTGACCAAGTCCAACGCCGAAGACTCAAAGTAACTTAACTTCTATATCTCACGACTGATATGAAACTTTTTTCCCACTAATAGATCGATATGGGCTACAAAAATCAATACTTAATTGATTAAATCATACTATTACTAATATTGTAAGTTTCAAACAAATAGTCTGCCCCTCCATAGGTCGCCTGGGATTTAACCTGAGCTATAAAAAAAAAGTTTCAAACAAATTTAGTGAAGTGTTTGTGGTTTATGAGAGTGTATTATGTGCATGTGTAATGTATTTGTGTTTACATTCTGTATACGTAATATGGTAATTCTATAAAAAGAATAAACGCATGTGTCGTCACTCGTTTTTATCCACACAAAAAAAAATGTGTCGTCACTCGTCTACAAGACTCAACATAAAAAAAATTACATAACTATAAAATGAATTGGCCAACGATTGAATTGAAGGGAAAATAATAAACCAGAAAATATGAGTCAATGGTTTTGACCGAAGACATTTCAAACCTCATTACGCGTGGGGGTTTGCATTTTCAATCAACAAAATAAAAAAGCGATGCTTTTCCATTCTTTCCATCGGAGATCCTATTAATGTCAAAGATTCCATGCACAAACGCCATATTCTACTTGCCGCGCAAAATATCAAATATGTGGACATGTCAATTTTTATTCTAACGCTCATCTTCGAATAAAATTTATTCTTACGCTCATCTTCGAATGAACATGTTCACGCATGTCTAACTTCTTTCACAATCCAATAAAACTCATAAATGTAATAGTACCTCTAACATTTGGATGGTCGGTCACTAACCTAACCTATGTCTCCAGCGTCTACTAAAAGGTTCCTTTCTAGGAATGCAAAGAGAGTGTTAATTGGTATTTTGTGAAACCACAGAACTTCATCCATATAGATCTTAACAATCCGCACACTGCTCTCTGTGATCGCCAGAGAATGTGCAAATTCAGTAAGTTGGTCTGCTATCGATACAATATATTTACCGTGCGGTGTTCTTAGTAAAATCCAATATAAACTTTACTGTATCCATGTTCCACTCGGATATTGACAACTCCTACTATCTGAATTGTATTTGGTGTTCTACCTTCATCAATTTGAAAACGAGAGATTTTGCATACCACCCTCTTTTTTCTTTATAGTTTCTTCATTTTTTTTGGATAAAGGATTTTTTCTATTGTGGACAATGATAATTTTTTGGTTGTTAAGAATTGGATACAAAACCAACCGATGATAATTCATATATTACTTGTATGTCAAATCTATAAGTGTGTCGCGCTATGAAGATGATAATCTTATTGTCTCCATTGAAATTTTGTGTATTTTTCTAAAGTTGAAATTCTCTTAAAATTAGATTTCGTAATAGTAAAAAAGGAAATCTATATTTATATATAAAATAAAAAGATGTTGTGAGTAAATTAGCTAAGAATACAAGTTATATAGAGGTTCTGTTTGAATTTAGGTTTCCTTATAAATATGTTGGATTTAATTGAGTTTGGTCGTATGATACAATTAAGTGATTATTGTACGTTGCATCAAAGGATGCTTGTAGGAGAAGTAACTGTTCTGACAGTTAGGGTTGGATAGGTTTAATGAAGAGACACAACTCTTGTTGTGTGTTGTCTTACTATATAACCCATGTAACACGATGTAACACATCAAGTTTCATATCAATAAAACCTATTCCTCGTTAATCTTCTTCTTCACGGAAAAGAGATAAACTCTTCTATCTCTTCCTCTGTTTTGTCTCTTTTCTTTCTCTCTCTGTTTTGTTTCAATATTTCTAACAAAATACACGTTTACTCTCCTTATAAAATAAAACTCAAGTTAGGGCTTTCTTATTTGTGAAGTTTTTATCTGCTTCGTTTGATGTCTGAGATTTGCGTGGAAAGAATTCACGAAGACATGATCAGTGATTTGCCTAACGATTTGCTGATACACATATTGTCTCTACTCCCACCACAAGATGCACTGAACACGATGGTTTTGTCGAAACGATGGCGTTTCTTGTGGACGACGGTGCCCAAACTCGTCATAGATTTCAACTTCGACTACACCACCAGCTTAATCTACAAGTGCAAAACGCTTGTACACTTGACTCTATCAAACAACGTTCTCGTCGATGTTCCTTCTCGTGCTTGCCTCCCGTCTCTTAAATCGCTAAACCTTAACTGTGTGGCGTATAAAGACCAAGAATCTCCTGTTAAGCTTTTATCAAGTTGCCCTAATCTCAGAGATCTGTCTGTGACCCGAAAGAGCGGTTATGACTATGTGACTAGGTTCAGTGTGAATGTTCCTTCGTTAAAGAAGTTAACATACAAAAAAAAAAAAAAAAACATACCACCAAAATGGATGCGTAGAAGATTCGGGTAGGTCCTTGGTTATAGACTCCCCTGCTTTACGTTACCTTAAGATCTATGATCCTACAGGAGATTATCGTTCCATCCAGAATACGCCTCGCCTTGGTGTGGCGTTGTTGTACATTGTTACTAATACTAGGGCTGGCTTTCACCCGAATGATACGTTTCTGAAATCTTTCTCATCTGTTAGGTTTCTTGATTTGATTTTGAACCAGGTATATTTTTCTTTTTTCTTAATTTACTCAAACCAAAAAGCCTTTTTTCACTTAGGTTGTGTTAATTAGTTTCATTCCATTAATGCAGGTTGCGTGTATTAGCGACATTAACTTCAATCGGCTGACACAGTTAAAGCTGAGTCTTTTTCACTCACAGTCTTGGTTGGAACCACTTATGATTTTCCTTCATAACTCTCCTGTACTAAAAGTTCTTATGATCAACACTGTAAGTACATTCATTCCCTCTCTCTCAAGCAAGTTTTTTAGAAGGATACTGATGTTTAGAAACTCTTCCTCGTTGCTTTCTCAGTGTTTATCCGATGATAGTCTCTGGCGTTCGTGGCGCAAACCGATTTCTGTACCGGTATGCTTGTTGTCTCATC
This sequence comes from Microthlaspi erraticum, assembly GCA_902728155.2. Classification (NCBI taxonomy): domain Eukaryota; kingdom Viridiplantae; phylum Streptophyta; class Magnoliopsida; order Brassicales; family Brassicaceae; genus Microthlaspi; species Microthlaspi erraticum. The sequence goes on from CACVBM020001264.1 coordinate 38,426, forward strand.
TTGAGATCTTTGAGTGGAAATCTTACGTAGGAATTGGAGCAGAGAAACAATTCTTGGAGTACATTCTCGCAAACTCAAAGTGTTTAAAGACGGTGGGAATCTCCTCGAGGTACATGAGTGATGACGTAGAATCTATGTATAGGGTTTCAGCATCATCTCAGCTTCTCTTCTCTACTCAATGGCGATGGAGATCTATGGAAAATTAGGGAGTATCCTGCATCAGAGTTTGATCCATCAAACATCATATCATAGTCCCAACTGTGTGAATCAACGTAAAAACATAATTTTGTACGTCAACAAACGATATTTAATAATTTGGTTTTAGTTTCATTTATTGACCAAATTATACTTACTGAATGATCTCTATTCGTTGGTTCTTGGGATTTTGTTTTTCCTGCGAGAGAGATAATAGCTCCAAACAGCTCTCCTATAACTTTCTATTCAGAGAAGGGCAGAGAATCTACCATCACAAGTCACAACCTCATATATGAACTCTCTTGCCAAAGTTTGGCTTAAGCAACCTTTTGGGCATTGTGGATGCAAGATCCGGTTTCAAACATGTGTTCAGAGTTATGGAATAAACTAAGTTTGGTGCTAAGTTTTATTGATCACCCTCCGGAAATTAATAAAAAATACAATTAATAATAGTTAAGAAATTAATATTTGATTGAGGAATGTTAAAACTTAAAACACTTTAAAAAAAACTTAAGGGAAAAAGACCATTTTAATTTCTTACGAGGAAGGGCAATTCTGTCTAATCACAAAATTACAACCTAAGTTTCCGTCGTCCTCTACCTCGGAAATGTATCCCGTTCACAGCATTTTTCTTTCCATTCAAAAACCCTAAAAAAGCTTCAGGCAGGGTTTTAGAGGCAAAATTGCTTCCACGCCATTCTGGTCTTCGTCCTCTATCTGATTTGCGCTCTCTCTTTCTCAAATTTCAGGGGTAAGCTTATTCCATTTTACCTATTAGACCAAATTCTGCTATCGTACCTCTTCCCTCATATGATTTAATCGTGATCAATCTGGATCTAATTGTTGCATCGCCGTGACTATAAACCCTAATTTCGAGTGATCAGTGCATTTTCACAGACATCAATTGAAGATGAACTCACTCGCCATCCGAGCCTCCAAGCTTCTCAGATTCTCTCCGAGATCTTCTCTTGGTAAAATCTCTCTTCTTCTCACCTAAATTTTCCACCTTTTTATCACTTTAAACCCTTAATTTCTGTTCAGTAGTAGCTTACCCAGAAATGTGATTGATTAATCATATGTTTCGTGAGTGTAGCAGTAAGTGCTGAGAGAGGCTCGAGGTCTTGGTTCTCGACTGGTCCGATTGATGAAGGCATCGAAGAAGATTTCGAAGCAACCATTCCAGAGAGACCCGAGCTTCAGCCTCAAGGAGTTGATCCCCGTAAAGGCTGGGGATTTCGCGGTGTCCATAGGGTAAAAAGACTCAATCTTGATCACATTTTGTTTAACCATTGTTAGCTGAAGAACATTAGAATCAGAATTAGGCTTATCCAAGTGTTCAATTGCTTGTTTCTACTGGCCTCATTGCTGTGAGAAAAACCCAATTGAAAAGTACCAATCTTTTTGTCTATTTCGATCCTAAAACATGCTCTGAGCTAGTGGAATCGGATGAGATTATCAGATTATAGCTCAAGACCTGAGTTGATTTTGTTGCTATATCATTACTTGTTTGGGTTTTCACATCTTTGTTACATGTTATCTGATACTACGCACAGGCGATAATATGTGGGAAAGTAGGGCAAGCACCGATACAGAAGATCTTAAGGAACGGACGAACAGTGACGATCTTCACAGTTGGAACAGGGGGCATGTTTGATCAGAGGCTTGTGGGAGCAACAAATCAGCCGAAACCGGCTCAGTGGCATAGAATCGCAGTGCACAACGAAGTTCTTGGCTCTTACGCTGTCCAAAAACTCGCCAAAAAGTAAGCTTTACTACATTTTCTGACCTTCGGATCAACAGTAGATAAACCCGGTAGCTAGTTATATGTTACTGTGTTGAATAATATCCTCTACATTCACAATCTCTCTCTCTCTCTCTCTCTCTCTCTCTGTTTTTGTATATGAACTTATTGGTGGTGTATTATTGTTACAGCTCATCGGTTTATGTGGAAGGAGATATTGAGACGAGAGTGTATAATGATAGCATCAGCAGTGAAGTGAAGAGTATCCCTGAGATTTGCATTCGCCGTGATGGTATGTTATCTTCATTATTCATATATAGTTGATGATCTTGAAAATTGGTTTCTGTTGCTGACTTACGTTCTTTTGCGTTTTTTTTTTTTTTTTTTTTTGTAGGGAAGATTCGGCTAATCAAATACGGTGAAAGCATTAGCAAAATCTCTTTCGATGAGCTAAGTAAGTTACTGTGTGATTTTTATTCATAAACAGAGACTTGTGTATTTGTTGTTAGAAGAAAGGTTGACTTATATGTGTTCCTGATTTTGGCAGAAGAAGGGTTGATTTAGTGGAAGCAAGAATATTCCTGTTGCCGGAGGAGGACAAACGGTATCAACGTTTCCTTAGTAGAATCAATAGAAACAGTTTGGGCTTTTTGTTTTGTTTTTCGTTGGCACTGTCCTTTGTGTAATAAGCATTGAGTTTGTTTTTGTGGATATGAGTGGCATTTATGTAATTCTTGGGTCAAAAAAATCATCAGTTATTCTTATTCCAATGCACCGATGATGAATTTAAAAGAGGACAGGGTGAATTTAGCCAACAATTAAGAATTTGGAAAGATAACTTCATAATTAGATTTATAGGAGAAATGAATTATTGATATCATCCAAAATATCTTTCAACTTTAAATTTATTTACATATAATGCCATTGATCTAAAACCTGTTATAAATCGGAAATAGATCGGAAACATTGTTCATCAATTCCAAATCGATTATACTGTTTATCGTCTGAAAACTCAGAACAATATACGACTCTAATAAACAACTATTCAATTATCATGCTAACTAATATGATATTAAGATAACTATTCAATTATCATGCTAACTAATATGATATTAAGATAACTATTCGATTACTATGCTAATTAATATGGTATCATGATAAATATTCAGTTACCATGATAACTATTATGGTACCATAATAACTATTCTATTATCATGTTAACTAATATAAATTTATCTATAATATTCATATTAATGTCTAACATAAATATATGTTTACCAATCAAACTTAAAAGTTAACATAATAACAATAATAACATTGTTATTATAAGTTAACTTTATAAGTTATATTGATAACAATATAACCAACACTAGAATTACATGTTGTTAACTTGTTATCATCGGCTGCCAGAATTACTATCGGTTTTTATTTCTTTCGTTTGAATATTGTGTTATGAGAGAGAAAAAATAATATAATTATATTAAATATATAAGAATAAAACCAATTTTTGTTAATGAATAATTAATGGAACTTTTTTGTCACTTAATTTTCATATTATGTGAGACTATACATTACAATTTTCCTTAAAATCACTCAAAAGTTCATTGAGATTTGGGCCAAAAGCCCATAAAAGATGCGACGAAGTAAAACCGAATGCCTATTTAATGGATGCAATCGTTACCGGGAGTGACGAAAAACCGGAAATTCATTCAGTTTCCTTCATGGTTTTCGGTTCTCCAGCAAGCTTTACACTCAGCTTCTCCGGCAAGCTTTACACTAAATCTGGTTTTTCAAAGTCTGATGAAAGTTGTCCAATTCAGTTTCGTAGGATTTGGGAGTTTGGTTGGCAAAATTTTGGCGACAATATTTTCACATAATATTTCAACTCGAAAAGTTAACGTGTATGAAATACATTTATCAACATGTCAGCGAGGAAAATAACAAAGAAGGGGTGTGAGAAAGCAAACTCCCAAGAAAATTATATATTTCAAAGGTGAAATTTAAAGAAAATAGACTTAAACACCTAATCGAACAATAATACACATAAACTATCTAAAAAGAAAGATGGAAAAACAACATAGAGGAAACAAAACAAAAATAAAAGCTATCAATAGTTGAGAAGCATAACTAAAAATGAAAGAAAACTAAGAAACAGTAGAGTTCTTGTTCTTGAGATCAATAACGATGACATTTATATTCTCTTTGCTTCCCCTAGCAATTGCAAACTCTGCCAATACCACCGCAGCCTTTGTCGAGCTTGATTCAGTTTTACTTCTGTCAAATTAATTCGTAAAAGTAAATAAAACATTATTAGAGATCGCTAAGAAAAGAAATGAAATTAATGTTTTATGTATTGAGTAAACGATTAGAAAAATAAAATTAATATAGTAAAGGGTCTTACTTGTTGATTTGCCGTAGAGACAACATTTGACAAGCTGATATGTGTCTATAATATTTGATCCTCACCACTTTGTACAAAAAAAACACACACATTTTATTTGGTTCGATACATAATTTTTGATTTTTCTTAATACTAGCTCTAGTGTCCGAACCATATTGTGATCATATGTTTGGAGTTTGGACCAGAAACACCAAGAGAAAAATGTCAGATCAGAAAGACTATAAGAGTATTCGAAGTTTGGATCGGAATCCCACCAAGAAAGTAAAATCGTTAGAAAGCCAGATGTTATCGAAAAAAATTGTTTGTCGATAAGATGAAAGACTGCTCATCCGAGAGGACTGTAGTCCCAAAACCCCTTGGATGGTGCGTATCCTCTGAAGGATTGAGCTTGGAAATAGTTGTCCTCTAGGAGCGTCGTTACACTCTCATGGACAACTATCTTCTCTGGATCCATCGATCGAGGTGTTTGACGCGGAAAAGGAGTGTTCGGAGTTTGGACCGGAATCGCCGAGAAAGAGAAAATCAATTATCGGAAAAACGATGAGAGTGTTTGGATGGAATTGCCGAGAAAGAGAAATTATCGGGGAAAAAATTGTTTGTCGACAAGATGAAGACTGCTCTTACATTTTGGGCTTGCGCTTTTACTTATTCATTCTATTTTGGCCCACAATTTGTCTAATTGCCTTTCCTTTTTTCTGATTAAGTTTTAATTGTTTATTTAATCGAATAGTTTTCCTAGGTCAAAGTTATCCGATTTTATATCTTAATCTCATAACATAAATACTTAGGGGGGGGGGAGTTTATTGGGAGATAAATTTATATAGAATTGAAAGATTTGTTATAATGGATTTATAAAGAGTTTAAAGAGTTTATAAGAGTTAAGAGTTTATAAGATTTTAAAGAGTTTTTGTTATATCTGATTTTAAAAGCTAAAAGATTTGTTAAATTTATAAAGAGTTTATGTTAGATTTGGAGAGAGTTAGTATATTTATAAAATCAATAAAATATTTTATTATAATGAGTTTTGAAAATCTAAGGATTATAGATAGTATTTTGGAAATTTTGTTCCATCAGTTAAATTGTTTAAAATTCATGTCCCAATAATAAAGATTTTAATGGATTCTTAAAATCATTAAAACACAAACTTTTTGAATAACAATGGATTTTGTGTGAAATTTAAAAATCATTAGACCAATAATAATGGATTTTAGTAAGATTGTCAAAATTCATAAATCAATAACAATGGATTTAAATTTTTTATCCCCCCCCCCCTTATTGGAGACCAGGGGAACTATTGTAAATCAAGAAAGGTTTTCCACTATATTATCTTTTTTTTTTGTTAAAACACTATATTATCTTCTTAAATGTTGTAAGGCTTTTTAATCCGATGAAGTGCACAAATGTGATCATGTGAACTTGCTGATGTTCGAAAAAATTAATCAACACAATACATCATAATTAGTTACCGAGTTCCCCAAATATACCTTTCGGACCGTTTCCCACAATTTTCACTATCAATCGAAAAGTAGCGTAACAAATAAGAGAGCAAAAGAAAGATACAATACAGAACGATTTAAGACTCGGAATATCCATGCGATTGGATCCACATTTACCACCGTTAAATACAAAGCTGAAATAACGAGTTTGCCGGTTAGCGTGATCTTGACAAAATTGGTGCTACTTTTTCTTTTTCGAACCAAGCCTAAATTTTGGTGCTACTTCATATGATTCAGTTTCGTAGGACTTGGGAGTTTGATTGGTTGACAAAATTTTGGCCACAATATATTCACATCATAATAATATTGTATTCAATATTTCAACTGGAAAAGTTATCTTATATGAAATACATTTATCAACATGTCAGCGAGGAGAATAACAAAGCAGGGGTGTGAGAAACCAAACTCCCAAGAAAATTATATATTTTAAAGGTGAAATTTAAAGAAAAAAAAAACTTAAAAACCTAGTCGAACAAAGACACACAAAACTATCTAAAAAGAAAGATGAAAAAAAATATAGAGGAAAAAAAAAGCTAGAAATAATCGAGAGTCGTAACTAAAAATGAAAGAAAACTAAGAAACAGTAGAGTTCTTGTTCTTGAGATCAATAACAATGACATTTATATTCTCTTTGCTTCCTCTAGCAATTGCAAGCTCTGCCAATACCACCGCAGCCTTTGTCGAGCTTGATTCACTTTTACTTCTGTCAAATTAAGTCGTAAAAGTAATTAAATTATTATTTGAGATCGCTGAAAATTAAATTAACTTAATGTTTTTTGTGTATCAAGTAATAAACAATTGACAAACAACAAATAATTAACCTAGTAAAGGATCTTACTCGTTTGGTGATTTGCCGTAGAGACAACATTTGACAAGCTGATATGTGTCGTCGTCGGAGACAACGTCCCATAGCCCTTCGCATGCAAGTACTATGAAATCGTCTATCATGTTCCTTTTATGGATCTTTAATATTTGATCTTCACCACTCTGTGCAAAAAATCACACACATTTTAGTTGGTTATATATATTTTAAAAAATTATACTAGCTAGCGCTAAATATATGCTAAGAACCTAATTATATGTTTAACAAAACTTGTAATATATTTATGAACTTAAGTCAATACAGATTCAAGAAAAAAACACCAAATATAATTTGTGGGAGATAAAAATCCTGATTGGTAATTATATATAGAACGGTTGGACCAGTAAAATATTTTTGAACGCCATACGTATATTGTTCTTGCTAAACAATTACGTATCAAATAAAATAAGATTAATTACAAAAAGTGTCACCTTGTGATGATGGATATGGCAAAGAGGCAAAGCAACTCCGCCGTGAGAGTAAAGAACCACCCTTGCGCCGCCACGGCAAAGTACAATCACCTCCTCTTTTCCGACTATCGTAACCACAGCTTTCGCCTCCGTGGACCTCACTGTCCCCACCGTCTCCGAAAAACATGATCTCATCACTTTATTCCAGTCTACCGCCACTCTACGGTCGTGGCATGACGTCACCTCCTCCTTCACGAGCCGACACAGCCTCTCCTCGAAGAATTTAGCGGGCCTAAGACCGTCAAAGATTCCAAAAATATCGTAAGAGGGGATCTCATCGACGACGGTGGAAACGGCGGTCGTCATAGCTCTCTGCCGTCCCATGACCGAGACTACTCCGTGGCCGGCGTTTGTTTTCCCGTCTACATCGTTAATTGCCACGTCAGCCATTAGTGAATCGACATGGACTTGTGTTGCTTCCGATGTCCCTACATCTCCTATAAGATTTTCATAGAATAAAAATGTTAGTCCCAAATGGTAAAAAAAAAATTTGATGAATTTTGGTAATAATTTTTGCAATTTTTGTAGATCTTAGTTATGGTGAACTTAACACGTTACCATCTTAGCAATAAACTTTAACATAAAATGTTCCTCAATTTAAATTCACACAAATGATTACTTCGGGTTTGATGATGAGATGATCATATAATTATAAAGTGATATTTTAATTCTAAACCATCTTAAGAGATTTGATTGAAGAAAAAAATGACAGTGTTGTGCGTAAGTGAGATTCAAAAAAACTAAGGAAACAATTAACAAACATATGGAAAAATTAGTGACTTTCAATTTCATAGTGGAATTATTACCGTTCTCCTCGATTTTTGGTAATTTTACAGGTCTGCCTTCGCCGTCAACGTTAAATCGTCGATCAGCCATTCTTACTCGCTTGCTATCACCGGAGTCGTAATCGCCGGCTAGTATGGGCAGAGTAAAACCTGTTTCCATGAAAATGACTCCTCTTCAAGTGTTCGACGAGTAACCATCCGTTAAGGTTGGCAAAAAGCATATTATATACATAGCAAAAAGTTATATTATATACGTAACATATGCTTATGTGTGTTAATATATATAGAGAGACAAGACAAACATATCTTGTCGTGTCTTTCTTTTATCTATGAGTACTATTTTTATTTCTTTCTATGGAGGACTATTATTAAAAAGTAAAAATGAATGACGGTCTAAAGACTGCCACTTCGATCGAGATACGTTTATTCATTGAACAAGAAAAGGACTTTAATAGAAACCGTAATGTGGACAACTTGGTAGACCACAGTAATTGTGAGTACATGTGACTATATAATTAATTAACAACACATAGTAATATCTTCGGATATCAATTCCGATTACTCTTTTGTTGCAGTTTTCTTCAAACCCAAGAAAACGATTATAGAATTGCTCACGTAGTTATTTGAAAGGATGATTTCAACCGGTTATGTACGCATGTAATAGTTTATTTAGGAACGGTCTGAGTTGGAACTTGGAAGGTGATCCAGCAAAGCTGAAAGTTCACACCATTACTCCGACGAAAAAATGTACGATTTCAGTAATGAATTTTCTGGTATATTTTATGAAAGAAAAAAAAATATATATATATATATATATATCCATAATTAACACCTAAGAAGTAAAAATACAACACAAGCAATTTGAAAAAGGAGGTTTTAAAATATGAAAATTTAGAAACCTAGTTTGATTATTATTATTAATATAATTTTTTTACCAGATTGGCAAAACAAAAACAAAAAGATGAATAGCAGAATGCTACTAACTAACTAATGCATGTAACTTTAACAAAACAAAAGGTGCATGTATTTTTTAAAAATAGTTAAAAAAACATACACATGGATAAGTGAGAAAATATATACAATATACTTTGATAAAAGATATATAATATTACAGTATACGATAAAAATATGTAGACTACAAACATTTTAAACATTGTTTTTGTTTGTATAAAAACATTTATAAATTTGTAAGGGAGCTACTGAAAAATTCTTTAAAAATTGCAAACTCGGTTGACAAAAGATATTTTCCTCGACATGAGCCTTGTAGTTATGTGGTCGCCACCTTGTGCTAACTGGTTACACACTTACACATAATGGCTTCATTCAACCCACCTCCTCTTCATGGGTTAAAAATGTGGACAAAATTTAATTTTCCAAACCGCTATATATATCACAAAGTCACATATTCGTCGAATAGTTCAATTGCGTTTAACCAAACAAATATTTATTACGTTCAATGGAAAGAAACATCATTTTTTTCAGCAAAGGGAGGTCCGTCCACTAACGGACACATAATATGAGTAAAACGACACACGTCTGTTTCATAACTTGCATGCATTTTTGTTCGCCAACTTGCATATGTTTCAAAAAGCTCTAATTAAAAGAAAAAATAAATAAAGAAATGGGGACAACAATGCTTAGTTTTATGAAATGGATAGGTAAAAGAATTTTAAAGTTTCCTTGGAATTTTCTCTTTTAAGGGGTGTTCATTGGAATATCTGAGCAGGGATAATGATCCACCAAAAAGTACAAAATGGTTTTCTGATGTTTTCGTTGGTGATACTTTATGCCAATATTATATACTTATGTAAGCACCAAAATTAAAGAAATAGCCAAAATATACCAGGAAACAGCTCTGAACAAATTTTTAACAAGAAAAAGATCGTAATACCTCTTATCTCTTTATGTCAAATGATAATGGAAAACATGTCCTTGAAAATAAATTAAAAATTAAAAATCCTTAACGAGAAAATAATTTTACTGTATTTTTCATCTTGTAAAACTATTAATTAGAGCAAAACTATTAATTTTTTAAGAAGTAACACAAAATTAAGAGAAGTATCGTTTTTTATACTTTTATTTTTTCATCATCATTTTGTGCTGTTAAAATGTAAATATCGTTTTAATATTGATTAACCAAATTATTAATAAGAAAATAAATAAGAAATCAAGTTGTTTTGATTTAGTGGTAACTTTTAAGTGGAACAATCTTGAGCTTGAATCCTTTTGATCATCTAACTACCCATTAAATTTGGAATATTTCCAATCGTGTATTCGGATGGAAGGTTATAAGATTAATCTTAAAATCTATAAATTTTTAGAATCTCCATGATTATAAAAAAGAAAAAAAAATAGATAAGGAACTTCTCATGGAGGAAACATGGCAATTAATAAAAGAGAGAATTCATCTTTTTCACCGAAAGAGAATTCAAAATTTAAGGAATCGGAAAGTGGAAAAGAGTGGTTTCAATAACGTGCCGTTAGACCATTGGTTAGTTAGATTGACCCGGTCCGGTTTGTCGTAAGAGATCAGAATCACATGACGTATGTTGTAACGGTTACATGTATATAAGCTCATGTTGATAAAGATAAACTGTACGTTGATCATTATTGCTCCGAGACCTCTCGATGAGACAATGCCACGTAACATTTCCTCTCCAGAAGGGTTTTCTTACCGTAAAGCCTTTATCGCACAATAAACAAAGATAGTATATGACTGATACTGTGGATTTCAGTCAACATTTTTTTATTTTCCGTAGGGCACGAATTACGAAGCCACGAGAAATAAAAAGGTAACGATGGTTTGAAACTTCGAAGTAACTGAGAAAATGGTTCATGAAACTTGTTTTATTTGTAACCAAATGTTGGCTAATGTTTACGTTGTATCTTCTTGGCTCGCGTGTTAAGGCAAGCCAAGAAGATGTTAAACGTGTGTAGGCTAATGTTTACGTTTTTGAAGGCCTCTATCTACCGGTTTGTGTATCTTCTTTTGTGTTCAATGTTAATGATTGTCCATATCATGAAACTCTTTTTTTTAACCCTTTTAGAGAGAAAAAAACTTGTTTTTTTAACGAATTGTCATTTTGAAGCAACAAGACGAAAATACGTTATAGTTTTCTGTTTTTGATATAGTAGAACATTTAGTACATCGATTTTAATTTGTCAACAAAGTGGGTATTGATATTTATATTTTAACACCTAGATGATGGTGCAACAATGAGACTAGCACAAACCACTAAAAATATTTGTTTATATTTTTCTTAAACTAAGTACTTTAACATCTTATTGCTAGTAAGTGGAATTTCTATAAATAAAAAAACCTGTAATTAGAACATGTTGTAGCAAAGTATAAATTAAGAATCATGTTGTAGCAGGTCAAAGATGCCATGTAACATCTCAAGATATTAACACAAGCTTATTTGGAGAACCTTAAATGAAAAATGGCTTATCTTATGCCAACAAATAGCATTGAATTAGATCTATAGTAGTATATAGTGTGTTGAAAAGGAATCTACTGTCCGGAAGCTTGACCATCCTTTACAGTCTTGTACATTTCATCAATCACATTCTGTCAACAAAAAAAAAGAAAAAAATCCAGGTTGATAACTCAAAGCTCAAAAATCGTCATAAAATGTTTAATAATTACCTGATAGTATTTGAGCAATTGAGGTCTCTTCTTTTTGTAGGTTGGAGTAAGAAGGTCTCTTTCAATGTCGAAAGCCACCGGCTCTAGATGAACAGCTTTAATGATCTCAAAACCCTTCAACTATACATGCAGAGAGAATATAAAAACAAAAGACGACAAGAGGAGAAGCTTAAACAAAGAAGAAGAGAAAGAAGAAGACGAACCTTTCTCTCTTTGCCTGCCTTAACGAGTTCTCCAAGTATGAATGCTTTTGCTTTTTCGTTTTGGGAAATGGAGTTGAAGTCTCCACTCACTCCATTCTCTACGGCCCAACGTTCAAGAGTTTGTTGTGTCGGGTTAGCCACCGCGATAAGGAAGGACTCAAAGCTGTTCCCATACACCCATATCTAAACAATATTGATTCAAAACTTGATCAAGATAAAGAACAATGTCATTTGTAGAGGCTAAAAAGTTAATGACTTACTGAATCAATGGCTTCTACTTGACCATAGACATTCTCTAAACTCTCAACCGCAACATACTCTCCTTGAGCGAGTTTGAAGATGTTCTTTTTGCGGTCAATAATCTTCATGCTTCCATCTGGTTGCCACTCACCGACATCACCTGGTGAGAGAGATCATACAGAGACAGATAAGGTAAATTAAAGAAGAAATTTAACGATTTGAGTTTTTGCGGGTATTTGTTTAAAAACCTGTGTGAAACCATCCATCAATAAGAAGTTCTTTTGTGAGATCTTCACGTTTGTAGTAACCAGAGAAGAGAGTTTTCCCACGGATGCATATTTCTCCACGCGGAGTACTCCCAAGAGCATCGTATTCCATGTCCGGGACTGATTCGAGGCGTATATCAACGTTTGGCACTGGTGGACCAACTGTTCCAAGCATGTCTAGTTCGTCAGGGAACGTGACAAAATTTCCAGCACAGCTCTCAGTTAGACCTATTATACAACCAAGAAACAAATCATAAGCTAAAAGAGAATGTTTTGAGCTAATTGATCTTTTTGGTCTAAAGGATGTTACCATATCCTTGTAGAACATGACAACAAGCCACAACTCTAAGAAATGACTCAATGTGACTAGCGAGAGGAGCTGCTCCAGATAGAATAATCCTCACATTTCCTCCGAGTCCTTGTTTAACCTTGAAAGAGAGATTTACAAGGAAAAGAGAATTTTAACGTAATGTGAAGTCTCAAAAAGAGTTTCTTCAGATATTCTCTTTAGAAGATGTTGTTACCTTGTTGAAGACAAGTTTGTCACAGAATGAAGCGGCTGCAACATGAGACTGTCCCTTCTTCATATTTCCAAATTTGCTAAGGACGTTTTGAAAATGTTAGATCAAGATATTTTTTTAACACCATATGGTAAAACAGAGAAGAGCTTTCACTTACTAGTTAAAAGCAACATTGAAAACCTTCTTTTTGAAGAAACCACCAACAGATAGTTTCTGCTGCAGCCCTGTTAGAGTTGGTCGGCATTATAAGCTTAACATATTTGTGGTTAAAGAGATCTTAATATTGAAACTACCTGTGTATACTCGATCCAGGACACGAGGAACAGCGCAAAAGATACTTGGTTTTAGCTCACCAAGGTCTTCAATCAACAACTTGACATCCTGAAGAAACAACATAAACATATGAATGTATATTAAAAAAATTCATAAATGGTTTACAAGATCAGAATATTGAGATGTATTCACTCACCCCACGCCAGAAACCAATGGAACCACCTACTTGAATGATACATTCTTCGATAGCACGGTCAAAGACGTGTGCAAGAGGGAGATAAGATATATATACATCCTTCTCAGATAGCTGTTTTTGTTTTTGTTTTTGCAACATATAAATTAGAAGAGTTCAGTTAAAAAGCTTTACATGCGAAATGTGAAAGAAGAAACTTACGGTTTCGTTTACACTCTGTAGGAAATGCATGACTCCAGTTGTGATAGTAACAATGTTTTCGTTAGAAATCAAAACTCCCTTTGGGTCACCAGTGGTTCCGCTAGTATACATTATAGTGCATATGTCGCTTTTCTTTTTAGTTGGAAGATCATATTGTTTACCTTCACCCTGTGAATGATCCAGTAGTGAATATGTATAGATCACTGAAAAAGTTTCAGAGTAAAAGCAAATAAAAGTGTATTTACCAGCTTCAAAAACTCATCCCAAGAATGTATAACCAATCCTAACTTTTCAGCTTCTTCTTTTTGTTCTGGTTTGACACCTCCAAAGCTCACAACAGCTGCATTTGTAATTAAGCAAACAGTTGGTCATTAGCATCACAAGTGTTAAACCAAAAAGAATGGATGATTTAATAAGTGTTGCTCACTCTTCATATACTTTGTGGAGTTTGGACATGTCTTAAAAAGCTGAAAATTGAACAAAAAAAAAGGAAGTTAAGATTCACACGATACTTAAAATGTTGTATATGACACTGTCAAAAGCATAGATAGATAGATACCTCAGGGATCTTCTTCTCCTCCACAAAAGCGATTGACACCTCGGAATGCGAAATAATGAATTCCACGGCACCAGCACCTGTACTCAATAATGGAAAGTTCATAATTAATACACTTGAAAGACAAGATAGAGTCATCAAAAACACATGATATCTGTTGGTGCATTTAGAGAAAGTGTACCTAAAGTATCGTATAAAGGGACACAATAGAGGCCATGTGCATTACAAGCCTGCATGAGAAGTGGTGCAACGTTGAATCCTCAAAGTGGAAGCAATTCAAACATTTTATCAAGACTACGTACCTCCATGCTTATGATCCATTCAGAACTATTCGCACCATAGATACCACATTTTGCTCCCTACAATTCCACATAATCAGAAAAGACAAAACTTATTAAGGCACAAATGAATCATCACATTTAAGCAAGAAAACATCAATTAGTACACTTGAAGATATATATTAATATTGTATATCAGAAACCGCATAATTGAATATGAACCTCCTCGATCCCGCAGCTACGGAGAGAATTTCCAAGTTTAATGACAATGTCATATACTTCTTTGTATGTTTTCCACACGTACTTTCCTGCCTGAGAAGAAAAAAAAAAAAAAAAAAAATCAGATAGATATAAAGTATTAACTCGAAACCAAAATATCACAAAGCCAAAATCCATACAAAATGCAAAAAGAAAGTAATACCTTCCCATTCACAATCTCACGGTTACCAAGCATTCGATTGTTTGGATATTTCTCAACAGCCGTTCTGCAACCACAAGAAGCAAGCATACGTTAAAAAGAAAATCAGTATGTCACTAGTTACATGTACTATTAGAAATTTAGAAGTCATTGATAAATTGAAAGCTAAACAAACTTAATTTTGTTTGAGAAAGAACAATATCTCATAAGATCAAAATCTTCACTCGACCATTAATAAATTCAACCTCAAAATTTATGTAAGACAACGTGGTAGCAACAAAAATATCCATATGACAAAACAAAAATTCGCACATGAAAAAAACACAGATGTATTTGTAAACACGTCGAAAATAACAATGCGGCCAGAGAATCAAAAGAGAAAACCGAAAGGATAATGCATGGAAAACTCTAATCACATCAATCGAATATTTTTTGCCGAGAAAATCAAAACCGGAAAATGTGAATCTCACCGGAAAATATCCCAACAGCTGTCGATTCCGTCGATCGGGTTAGGGAAACCGTCTTTAGCGAAAGTACTGCGATAGACAGGACCAACGGAAGGCTTTCCATCGGTGGCTTCCTTCGCCGCTTCCACCTCGAAGATGAATCTCTTCTGCGACGCCATCTCTCTCTCTCTCTGCTCTTTCGCTCTCTCGTGACCGATCGCTATATTTGAATCATAAAGAAAAGTGAGCGAGTGAGTGAATGTGTACGCGGCTTAAAACTCGGTAGCCGAAGAGACCGTCTCCAACTCCATTTCGCCATTACTGGGCTTTTATAAGCCCAATACTACGGCCCATGTTATTGGCTCAATATTATGATTTAACAATAATGATACGTACATCTTTTATGTACACAAAACTATCATCATTAATTTGAAACTTGAAACCACACAATTTTGTTACGTTCTGATAAAATGTTGATTACTATTTTCTACGTGGCTACTGAAGAAAACACTCCAAAGATTGGAACTTGGCATGATTGGAATTAGAGCGTCACTAAGGACTACATTTGCATTTATTCATAACTTGTTTGTGTGTAAGTTCATGAGAAGCTAAAGAAAGTATGTCATGATGAAAAAAAAACTATAAAACTTTAAAGTGAAGATAAAGAATGATAAACATAATGAGCACATACGAGAAGACAGATAAGCAATAAATTAGTTGCGACTTGCGAGTTACTTGTTCTTCTACAATTTTATGGTACAAATTAAGTTCGTTTGGGGGTTATTCACTTTCCACGAAGTTTCCATTACAAGAATTGGTGCATTCATGAATCAATTATACAACGCGTTTAGGGTTTATAGCAACGACTCTTCAAGATGAGAAGGAGTTTTATTATATTTACAAGCCAAATTATTAACAATTGTGATTAATCATTTAATTAATATGTTAAGAGAAATGCAATCATTGGGGTATCACACTGCAATTGAACTCCGGTTGCAGTTTTATTTGTTTTCCGTTGGAGATACATATAGAAAAGTGTTTGACATTATATATTAAATTGAATACGGCTAACCATTTTGGTTTTGATCTGAAATTATATCTAAGACCAAGTATAAATACTTCTAGTTGTAATACAACTAACACGAATTTTATTTTGTCAACAACTAACAAAGATTATTAGAGTTTAAGCAAAGAAAAAAGACTGAATAATTGAGCTATTTCAAACTGAAAGATTAGTTTATTATAGAATCTAATGATGATTATTAAAATGAAAAAAAAAATGATAATAATAAGATAGATTGGTAGTTGGTATAATTATATAAATGAACTTTGCCAGGATTTTCTTAACACGGTTTTGGTTTGGTTTAAAGACCCAACTAATCGGACAGAACATGTGCATTACGTCCGATGTCTTCTACAATATTTTATTAGTTATTCTTATATCAAATAATTGAATACTGAAAAAAAAAATTCAGACGTCAAAACAAACGGATCATAGTTCGTAAATATTCATATGCAAAATGGAGGACGTTTGGTTTGTTGTATCAGCGTATAATTTATTCCACATGATAACAAATCCAGTTAATGCTTAATCTCATTAGAACCATTTGAATATTACAGGTCTTGGTATGATTACGACTAAACCTACAGCGACATTTTCTATAAATGTATACTGTATGCACTCCTATGTACAAAATATTAGATGGTTAACAACGAAAATGAACGTCATATAAGAACAAGACAATTAAAAATGTGCTAAAAAAAGATGGGTGCAGTTTATGTAAAATACAATTTGAAATCTGTAATAATTGGATAAATTATCTTCTTTTAGTTTAGGCGAAATTAATTTGTCACTTCACTTGTATTTTAGTTACACAGTAATCACTTAGCACAATTTCTTAGCTTAAACTTTGGTCTTTTGGATCGGTTTTGAGGGTGTTCGACTCGGATTTTACAAAAGTGGGGACAACTTGACTGTTAAGCCGACATCCTGTATAGGACCTTGACTCTTAGTATGGTCGTGGTACCTAATTCGAGGAGCACTCGCGGATGAGTAATTAGGATTACAGTCATTACACAAGCTATATTCCTTTTTAGCCAGTTTCTCGATCGTTGATGAGGATCCATACCAAATAAACTGTTCTCGCTCTCAAGAGTTTTAAGGTACTTTTAAAATATTGATACTTTCATGCTTTAGAAATTCATACACTTAACTTACTTGTCTTTTAGTCTTTAACCATCAAGGTATCCGAGCTTTAGTAAAATACTAAAATCAGACATATATAAGTATCCGTAAAGGCTAAAACTGATCCAAAACATGGAGTTTTAAAAATAAAATAAAAAGCGCTAAATAATTCGTCTAAATTTAAATATATGTGATGCTACATGATGCAGATTTATTTAAGCTAATGAATGCTATATAATGTTGTGGCCCACAAAAGATGACAAAAAAATAAATGAATGCTATATAACGCGAACAATAAATAAGAAAAAACAATGTAACAATTCAATATAATATAAATAAAAAATTGAACTTAATTATTATTCGTCCCGCAGCTCAAGCGGTTTCGGTTCATGAGGCCATGTGAGATTACATTTCATGCGATTTTATACTCGATATAAAAAAGTATTTATCTCAATCAAAGTACGTAATTAACTTATCGGAGTTTTTAATTTGTTATAAGTAGAATCGTCTGATGTAGTGCTATGTACTACACGTAAAACTATCTATCGCGGAAGTGAAACAGCTAATCAAAGACAAAGACCTGAATTTTTTTTTCTTTTAAAGACCTGAAATTTGTTATATGTGAAATCAATCATATTCATATGCTACCGCCTATATGTAGTTAGATTCGATGATATCATTTGTAATATGATAAGATCAACAATGTCGAATGATGATGTAAGTGGCGAAAAGAAAATTATTTTGATCGAACCACGATTACTGTAACATAATACGTACTTTCGTGATCGCACATTTATACCGCAATGAGAACATATATTGTACTCATGTACTGTGGTTCAACTGTTGTAACCGCTCTCACGATTTCAAACCTAAAGTTTAAAACCAACCAATCAGCACCCTTAATTATTATCTATCTCTGTCCTCCTCTTTCTACACACACCGATATTATATATATAATACCTCAATGGCTCCATGATACTCCAAGATCCAAATCACACCACACAGAAAAACAGAAAGAAGAAGAACAAGAGGAAAGTTTTTTTTTGCTTGGGCATATCCCAAGTTTCCTTTTTTATTTCTTTCTCCATTTTTTTTGGTGGGTATTATCTTCCAAGAAGAAGGAAAAAACATATTTTTTTCTTACTAAAACTCACTTAAAGTTGATCATAATGGGAAACTGTTTAGTCGGAAAGAAGATTGCAAATGTTTCTGAAGAAGAAGAAGACAGGTGTGAAGAAGTGACAATGAAGAAAGATTACAAAAGAAAAGATCGGAAAGTGAAGATTGTTTTAACGAGAGAGGAGTTAGAGAAACTCATTCTTTTCCAGCTTAACGCAGACGGTGCAGCTAAAGGAGGAGATGCCACGTTGGCTTCTTTTGGAGATTTTCTCAGAGAGCTCGAGGCGGATAGATTGGCTGGAGAAGCTGCGGCTGCGGCAGCAGAAGAAGAGAAGTCTCGCAGGAGACTATGTCGGAGGTGGAGACCTTCGTTGGACAGTGTCATTGAATGGCCTGAAGAAGTATAGTCCTCATTATTTTATTTTCTTATTATTCAACGATTTCAAATATCTTATTTTTCAACTACAAGAAAAGGATTTCGTTTTGGGTAATATACTTTTTGCCTGTTTTTCTTTTACGACCTTTTTTCCCGAGATCTTATTTTTTCCTTCTGAGATCTTTGGTGTTTTGAAATAGGCAATATGGTGTATAACCAAAAGAATTATCCAAAAAAAAAAATCTATATTTTGTATTCCGTTCTAATTTTATGTGTGATAAATAAAAGTAACAATTTCGCGTAAAACGTTTGCATTCAAGTTTCAAGTTTGTCTTTCTCTCGTGTGTAATGTGCTTTTCTATATGTGTATATTGGTCTTTACAATTTTCTTGTAAAATAAACACACATAAAGTGTTTTCACTGTCGATTGCCATCTTATTATTTGGTTAATTCGTGTTGGATCAATATTATCGCAATATTAGTTAAAGGTAAATATAAATTCTCATCCGATATTTTCTTAAAATCATCTCAGTTTATAAATTATAATAGGTAATATACAGCTTATTATAATACCACTCTAGGATATCACAAACAACAGATGAGAAATTCAAGAAGTTCTCCAAAGCATTTTAAAGCGAATAACAAAAAACAAAACACAAAAAGGGTGTGTATACATGAACATGAGTTTATACGTACACTTTTGTCAGCCTTCTTGATTTGGTAAAGGAAAAGGTCATTGTTCATGTAAACTGTTGCAGTTATGGCCACATTTCGCATGATTCATTTCCGAAATTTACTAAAATTTCGTTCTAACAGGCGTTGAACATGTACACTAAAAACAATGGAACTCTCTTATCCTTCTCTCTTGACTGAGCTAATCTGATGTTAGATGTAAATGAAATTTACTTGAATATTTTCTTTGAGCTAATGTCTTAATCTACTCACTTGTTCTTAATTAAACTGTGTCAGAGACAGTCTTTTGAGCTAATGTTTTCAAACACTCTGGTTTCTTAAAGGAGTTTAATTAACTCAAAAGAAATCATTTGGAATTGTCAAATTTTTGAATGATTACAAGTTATAAACGAAATCATACAATTGTAATATTTGAATGGTTTTTATTCGCATATCTCATCTACTTTACTATTTTCATTAAGAAAAAAAAGAAGTTAATTCTTGTAATTTGTTAAAAATATATGTAACATAAGATGTATCAACACAAACTAAGAAGACTAATAGAGAGAAATTTTGTAAAGATATTTCTAAAACCTCATATATTTTGAAAAGCAACCCAAATTTTGAAAATTTTGTAAGCTAACTTTTCTTAGTTTATAAATTATTAAAATACCCTGAATAAATCGAAGGTTGACTACTTTTTTTTTGGTTAAATAAGGGTAACTACTTAACTGTAAATATATGTTACGATTGGAAATAGATCAGATTATTTACTTGCTTGTACAGTTTGTGTATGTAGTACTTAACCATGATCTTAGGATTTGACGTCTTGTTTTATAAAGGAGAAGTGCAGACATTATTAGTCACCTAATTAATGGGATTAGTTTATTTCCACCCGACAAGGGAATCTTTTTGATTGATTCTATAGGTAAAAAAGTTTTGACGACTTCTGTAATCCGAGCGATTGAAATCTGAAAGCATAACTTTGGACATTTTTTATCATAGTTGATGTCAATTCAACTAACTTACCCACTAATTTAAAATTGGGAAATTTTTGACATATGAGAGGTTGGTTTGGTTAGTTTTGGTACTTTTATCTGAAAATTGATGTCTCCTGACTCTCGACTTCAATTTATAGTGGGATAAATGGGTCAGGGGACAACAACTTTTTTTGTTTACTGAACACTGGTATACTTCAAAAAAGTTTAGTATATATGCTAGTGAAATATCAAAATTATTATTGTTACTATTTCAGTCCGATATTGTTTAAAAAATAATAATTATAAAAATATATTAACTAAATTTCTATTATTATTTTACAAGATAAATTTGTAAAAAAAAAAAAAAAAGAAAGCTTCATCATTTTGGTTCTTCTGTCACCACAAATTAGTATGGTTTTTGTTGTTGTTGTTGTTTTCCTTTTTGTTTCTTATTTTGTTCGCTTTTTTATTGTTATTAAGAGTTTTTGAAAATTTGGATATACATTTGTATGAATAAAACCTTGATCGACCTCATAAACTTAGATGTGCTTCCGATTAGTGGATTCTGATTAGGACTAACAAGACCCCGATCTGCAAAAATGTAAAGACAAGCAAATTCACGAGTTTAGAGTTGTCTTTTATATACGTTTTCCTATATATGAAGCACACTTAGGCTATGAATGGTAAGCACATTGGAGTAAATGGATGGGATAAAAAGTAAAAGAGATTAATAATAAACCATTAAAATTAGCGATATATTTCCCACCTCTTTTATCTAGTGGGAAGATTTCAGCTGGAAAAAATATAAAATACTTGGTTACAAAAACACTTTTACTCCAGTTTACTCTAAGTTGATATACTCCAGTTTACGCTAACTAGTTTACCATTCAGAGCCTTATTGATATTCTCTATGACTATAAGTAGTTTTCCTAAGCTTAAAGTGGATTATCATTTGTTTTCCTACTTCTTCTAAAGTACCCTAAGACTTTCAAAACATAAGCCACTTGAAAAATAGTTAAGGTACTGAAAAGAACAAGAAAACAAATGGCAAATTAACTTTTCGTACATAAATACAATTTTTTTAAAAAAATATGAAAATTTAACAGAAATATTATGAATAAATTTAATATTAATTTTTTGGATTGATATTTTAATAGATTATATATAATTTTTAAAAAATAATCTTTTATAAATAATTTATAAATAAAAAGATTATTTAAATATAAGCAAGGGAATACACCAACTTTGGGTTGAAGATTTGATTTTTAGGGTTCAAATTAATCTTTTGGGCTTAGGATGCATAATATTTAGCTTTAGGATTTAGTATTTAGGTTTCATGTTTAGAATATTTTATTAATTTTTCTAAAATATTATATTTTTAATTTGGTATAAAATATATCATATATGTTCTTAATTGATATTAGTTAATTTTGGCTATGAGTTTAAAAGAATTTTAGTATATGGATTCAGCTTTAGAGTAAGTTCTTTTTCAAAATTCCAAACTTGGTAAAATTAAATAATTAAGTTGACACATTTTATTTTCAAATCTAATTCACTGATTTTAATTATATTTTTCATAACAGAAAAATAGGAAAATCTTTAATTTAGAAAAGAAAATAGAGTAAAGTATAAAAGAAACAACACATATATGACACGCTACAATAATATTAATTAGTACCTTTATTAGTTTTTTCTAGTGAATTTTTCATAATTATTCAATATATTCTAACAAGGTAACTATTTTTACAACCACTATAAATCGATTGGAAGTAATCGGAACTTTTTATAACAGTAAGAGTTCAGAAATTTGTTTTGATGAATACTCCGAGTGTTAGATCTTATCATAGGTCGGGAATGGAGCGATTGCGATGGGACGATGATAGCCACCGCCACTTTGTTGTTGCGGTCGAATTACTTGGTGGAGAAAACCGTAAAACAATTTTTTTTTTTTTTTTTTTTTTTGTTTCGTCCAATATTTTAACTAGAAAATTAGTTTGAAACAAAATCGTTTCCGGCCACCGGGACCGCTCTTTCTCTTTTATCATCATGATATAAATGATTTTCAATTTCTGATTCTAAAATATCGATATTTCTTCTCCGTTTTTATGTGTTTTAGCACCTTCATATTTCAACTGATTTTTTGGGATTGGGTTTGGAAATCCAAGCTTTGTTTGTTTTTTACCTTGGAACCACTTAACATTCCTAGATCTTGTGTTACAGTCGAAACATTCTTTTATTTATTTTGAATTAAATGAATACTGGTATTAATTATTTTGAAATCCAGGAGCAACTCCTAAGAGAATTTTGGAGTTAATGAATATGAGAGGACTCACTATATCACATGTGAAGAGTCATCTCCAGGTCTGAATACAGAAAGATATTGTCTATATCAGTATAAATATGCATATATGTATATTATCATATTTTATATTGTCTTCAGTTTGAATATTGAAATTTTTATTTATTTGCCTTCAACAGATGTATAGGAACACCAAGCAGGAAGAGCGTAGAGAAGGTAAATAAAATATCACATACACTTTCCTTTTTACGTATGCAGTCATGCAAGTATTGTATTTTCTGTGGGGCCACTTTCTATATGGGCTCCCTTTAACAAGAACAAAAACATTCTAATGTGCTTTTACCATATATATCGAAGTTTAACAAAACTCATTAATACGTATATTTATTATAAACTTATGTAACAAAACAAAATGTATACACACATGTATCACTTAATCCGTATATACACATGTAATCCTATGTAGAAGAGAGGCAAGCAAATCGAAGGCAAAGACTGATGCGGCTGGAAACTCAACACCACCTTCGTCAATATGAACATCTTCGAACATATGCCATCAGCGGAAATCAACAAATGTTCGTATATTATTTAATCCATATTGATTTACGAACATCAATTATTTAAAGATATATTTATCCGTTTAAAATTGAATAATAATTATTCTTACAATCTCTTGTAGCCGTATCCAAGAAGAGGAGATGCATACAAGGATAATCGAAATTGGAGAATCAAGTAATGTGACCAATGGAGTGTCCTGCAAGTCTCTCTTTCAATCTTCAAGAGTAAGATTCTCTCCTTTAGCAATTTCTTACGTTATAATCATGATGCATGATTATCAAAATGCATTATGTACAAATGATAAGAATTTTGTTGTTATATTACACATGTTCATCTACTTTAAGAATAATATTTCTTTATATTGATGAATATGATTGCTTTTGGCAGATTGGACTGAATGGAACTGACAAAGATGAAGGGGAAAGAGATGACAATGATGGGACTTTGTCCCTTGACCTAACTCTTGGTCGCAAGTTCTAAAGATTATCTATTTTTCAATTTGTAATTTAATAAAAACAATCATTTTCTTAATTTGCTTTCTATGTATTAGCTTTTCCCAAATATACTATGGGATAAGAAAAATATGTTTAAAAAACTTTATATTATAACATCGTTGTGCTTTGCTGTTAATATTGCATCTATCCAAAGTTATGCTATAAGATTTCAATCGTAAAAATAGTATTTTTTTTTTCTGGAAAAAATCATTCCCTACAAATTAAGAAAACTCTATTTTCTAAAACAAATCCATTCAAAGTTTTAGATTTGTAATCTTCATCTACTTTATCAAAAAAAAATATATTATCTTCATCTTTACCATTTCAATACAAATACCAAAAGCTGCACAAAAACTTTAAACCGAAACTTTAAAGGCAAATACGAAGTGTGTGAATTGTTGTATTTACAGTAATTTTAAATAGTTTCTACAATTTACCAAGTATCTTTGGGAAAAAAAAGAGATATAGATTTCTCTGGTTAATTAATGTAATATTATATATTGAATTATATAATTAATGTTAATATTATTTCTCTGGTTAAACATTTGTTGATTTTAATTTAGAAAAATTATATAATTCAATTTCCACACTTTAAGTAAAAAACAAATCTAAAACTTTTTATGTGACTTTTTGGAAAAAAAAAGTTTTCTTAATTTGTAAGGAAACCAAATGTTGTGACTTGATTAAATTATTAAATGAGTTTTTTTTAAAAAAAAAATATCAAACACTCTTTTAAGATCTATACCCGTTTCAAGAACATTTGGTTATTACGGTTAAATATAGGCAAGATTAAGAGAAAATCACAATGATCTTATAATATAGAGATAGTTCAAATTTATATTTCTTATCCCATATAATTTTGAAAAAAAACTAATAAATATAAAGCAATTTAAGATAATGATGGTTTTTGTTAAATAATAAATTGATAAAAAGATAGATCATTTTTGTATACTTGCGACCAAGAGTAAGCGCAAGAGACAAAGTCATGCATTATGCTATCATTTGTACATATGCATTGATAATCATGCATCATGATTAAACGAAAGAGATTGCGAAGGGAGAAAACACTTACTCTCGAAGATTGAAGATTGAAAAAGAGACTTACAGGATACTTCATTAGTCCATTACTTGATTCTCCAATTTCGGTTATTCCTTGTATGCATCTTCTCTTCTTGCCTACAGCTACAAAAGATTGTAAATATATATTACTACTCAGTTTTAAAAGGATAAGTATATATTAAAATATTTTAAGTTCGTAAATCAGTATAAATTATATAATATATGAAACATTTGTTGATTTCGTATAGATATGGCAATTTGTCGAAGACGTTCATATAGACGAAGGTGTTGTCGAGTTTCCACCCGCATATGCCTTTGATTTGATTGCCTCTCTTCCGCATAGAATTACAAGTGTGTGAATACTTTTTTTTTGTTACATAAAATAATTAATACATGTATGTTGGAATATTGAAGAGAAAGAAAGAAATTGGTGTTATATTATTCCATGACATAGCGGCTAGAGGAGTTTATATAGGAGTACAACATCTTGGAAAACAAGTAAATCTTAAGGAATAAGTAAATTAATAATGTTCTAGAACATGAGCCTAATAATGGACAACCATATAAATATTTATAACAAGATATATATGTATTAATTTATTTTGTTAAACTTCAATATATATGGTTAAAGGGAGCATATATACAGAAAATGGTCTATAGAGATAGAATACTTGAACAATTATATCTAAGTCAAAAGTTAAGTGTATGTGATATTGTATTCCTCTATATTTTAGAAAAATATCAAAAAAATTAAAATGGATGAGATTGTTATGTCATCTATAAGTTAAATGGTCTATAGAGATAGAATACTTGAACAATTTTATAAGTTAAAAGGAAAGTGTATGTGATATTGTATTTCCTATATATTTTAGAAAAATATCAAAATTTTAAAAATGGATTAGATTATTATGTCATCTATAAGTTAAATGGTCTATAGAGATATAATACTTGAACAAATTTATAAGTTAAAAAAGGAAAGTGTATGTAGTATTGTATTCCTATATTTAGAAAAATATCTAATTTTTAAAAATGGATTAGATTATTATGTCATCTATTAGTTAAATGGTCTATAGATATAGAATAATTGAACAAAATTATAAGTTAAAAAAGGAAAGTGTATGTGGTATTGTATTCCTGTATTTTAGAAAAATATCAAATTTTTAAAAATGGATTAGATTATTATGACAAACTGTTGTAGAAATCATCAAATTCATTTTTGTTATCAAAACAAAAAAGGGTCATCACTCTACAAATTGTTATGAGTCAATCCAAAACTAGAACAAAATGTTTGAAAATGAATGTTTCGCAATAGAAAAATTAATTTGAATTTATCTTAAATTATTTTATACGTTAAATGTATTGATTTGATCGATATCCACATACACATGAAAGTTGGATCAACCACAAAGTAATTAAAGTTTAAACATTAGCCAACCACA
This sequence comes from Microthlaspi erraticum, assembly GCA_902728155.2. Classification (NCBI taxonomy): domain Eukaryota; kingdom Viridiplantae; phylum Streptophyta; class Magnoliopsida; order Brassicales; family Brassicaceae; genus Microthlaspi; species Microthlaspi erraticum. The sequence goes on from CACVBM020001264.1 coordinate 64,798, forward strand.
ATTGAAATTTCGAACCATAGTCTTCGAACCAAAACCAAATTAACCAGTAAACCACCATAAAATTGTGCCTAGCTACCTACCAGATTGTTTTATTGGGTAGGGCTTCTGACCCGATTGGATAAAACCCGACCCGAACCACGTGGATATAAAATCCTCCCAACAAATCTCATCATCTTCACAGTTTCCGACGCCTCAGTATCACTTTCATCACTCTCACTCCTCCTTTTCACTTTTCTCTCTGAAAAAACAAAGAATGAGCTCCCAAATCTGCAGATCTGCTTCGAAAGCAGCGAGGTCTCTTCTTTCTTCAGCTAAGAATGCTCGTTTCTTCTCCGGTACGTTAATCTTCTCCTCACTTTCCGATTGTTTTTCCTGGACAAAATCTGAAGATAAAGCTTCGTGAATCACCTGTGGTTTAGATTCCTCTATCGATTTGACTGATTAAATCTGTGAAATCGCGAAATTTGATTCTGGATTCGTTTTCGTTTATGGATTTAAGAAAATGGATTCAAATGTTTAATTTAGTGAGATCGATTCAGTGATTATTTGATCTGATTGATTAATTTCTTCGGAGTATGAGAATTATCCTCTGTGATTACAAACAACAACCTGAATTTGAGATCTCATATGTACAATTCAAGATCTAATGATTTCTCATTCGTAATCTGAGGATTGAGGATTAACTTGGATCTTTTATGTTTTCAGAAGGACGAGCCATTGGTGCAGCAGCAGCAGTTTCTGCATCTGGAAAGATCCCTCTCTATGCATCTAACTTTGCAAGATCTTCAGGCTCTGGTGCCGCCTCAAAGAATTGGCTCACCGGACTCGTAGCTCTACCTGCTGCAGGTTTTAGCCGAATCTTTATATCAATCACATGGTTACTGTAAAGTTGATTTGATTAGGATATGATAAAATTCCGAAATTTTCACACTTAAGCTAGGAATACTTAATGCGGTTTAAGTATTGACCCTTGCTTATGATTGTTTCTGTTATAGCCTTGATGCTTCAAGATCAAGAGGTTCTTGCTGCTGAGGTAATTAGAATTCATCCATTTGTTTGTGTTGTTCCTCTTATGTATCTGCGATTTATGTTATTCATCGCTGAATTTTGTTTTCTTATCAAATCAGATGGAACGTACATTCATTGCTATCAAGCCTGATGGAGTTCAAAGAGGACTGGTAAAAATAAAAAAGGCTTAATTTTCTGATTAGTCTTGATTGGTTTATGTTAAGTTTCTTATTGATATTCTTATCTCATGAACCACCAGATTTCAGAGATCGTTTCTCGATTCGAACGTAAAGGCTTCAAGCTTGTTGGCATCAAAGTCGTTGTTCCTTCAAAGGATTTCGCTCAGAAGCATTACCATGATCTTAAGGAAAGACCTTTCTTCAATGGCTTGTGTGACTTCCTTAGCTCTGGTCCTGTTATCGCCATGGTAAGTGAAACTAAAACTCTTTAGTTTCTACTCATCTTTTGTAATTTGAAAACAAAACTTTTTAAAAAATCATGACAATGGCTGCGTTTTAGGTGTGGGAAGGAGAAGGAGTGATCAGATACGGACGTAAACTGATTGGAGCCACCGATCCTCAAAAATCTGAGCCTGGAACTATCCGTGGAGATCTTGCAGTTGTTGTTGGGAGGTATGTTCTGTTTTAGTCGACTTTATAGGGACATGATCAAGATTTTGGTATTGGTTATTGAGAATGTGAAATTGCAGGAACATAATCCATGGAAGTGATGGACCAGAGACGGCAAAAGATGAGATCAATCTTTGGTTCAAGCCTCAAGAACTTGTTTCTTACACCAATAACGCTGAGAAGTGGATCTATGGTGACAACTAGAAGTCTAAATCTCCCTCTCGCCTTTTTTTTTATCAAATAAAATTGTCTTTTTCTTTCTTCTTACCCAAACAATGAAAACGAGAAACAGTTATTACGGATACAAACATGTACTTGGTTCTGATTTTTCCCGGTGGACTCAGTAATTTGAGCAGAATCAATAAGTACGAGAGAATGAGACCATTGAATTCTGATATCCTTGAATTCTGTTGGACCTTAAGACTGAAAACAATGGTTACGGATGAGAATTTTCTTAGAAGAAAGCATAGCAAACTTTTATTTATATATGTTTTTCCTTTTTCTAAAGATTTTAGCTCTTGATAAGGTTTGGGCATTAGAAAAGTGTGGTGTTATGGTAACACTAAACTAACTTGTATGTCTAGCAATTAACAAAAGTGTTTTGAGAAAAAATTTGTTTTTGTTTGCCATAACAAATAAATAGTCCAATGTTCGTTGATTCAGAGAATAGTCGAAAACGGAGAAGTACTTGAACGTCGTTGTGGAACCACAAAGTAGTCTTTCTTTAGCACAGTATATACATAGTAAAGTATCTATGTCTTTGTACTGTAAATAGCATTATCAAAATTGTTTTCACAAAACTGTAAAAATACATAAATTGAAATAGTCTACCAGAAAAACCTGGGCGTAGAGCGGGTACTCATCTAGTTCGATATTAAAACTTCAGAAAAGATAAAACAAAACCGATAAAACAAATTCCACAGAATAAGACAAGATAATGATGCCATGCATCATATGAGCTGAAGCAGCTCGCCGGGAAGTCCACTCCGTGCCGGCGATGTTTATCAAAAGCAAATGCCACGAAAGTAGTATACATGATGGCTCCGATAATCAAAGGGAATGCATTGAAGCAGATTAACGATGATATCTTTTCGAAATCGCCATGTAGAATCGGGAATATAGTGCTGTATGATGCTAACATTGCGAAACATAAAGCCACCATTGCAGCATAGATTAACCTCCACATGGGGAGTCCCATTATGAGGATTATGATCACATATAGAGATGATAAGAAGGCAAACCCGTTGAGGACATTAAAGTACAAGGCATTGGAGGAAGTCATAGTCATCTGCCCAGCCACGTGGCTATTGTTATGCTTAGTATCTGATGAACTATCCTGCCAAAATCCACCAGGAGGACTTAGAGCAGCCTGGTATGTAGCTGTTACTATGAGTACAGCCACCACAAGTATTGCATCGTGGCGGTTGCTGGAGTTTAGAGACATGTCACTAGTCATGCTCAAGTTACTCATCCCCAAGAGAGTTTTACGTTTCTCCATAAACGACGGTTTTCTGCTCAGATATTCCACAAGAGTCGTTGTGTGATTACAAAGTAGTATATCTTTAGCTCTGTAGAAAAGTCTTCTTGTCTGGGGGAAGCAAGAAGATTGGTGAATTTGAAGTATATCCATCGCGGTTTTGCCATCCAGGTTCTTGGCTTTTACTTTAACGGTTTTACGCAGCAACTTAATGACCTGCAAAAAAATCGAGCACAGCTCATCCATAGTTCAAGGATGAAGAATCCTAGGTTGATAACAATATGAGACATCAACAAGTATATACTAAGCTCATTAGATAACCTCCTAACTATCGGCTACCAGAAAAACTCATGTACTTTCATTTCGCAAGAAGTAAATCGAAGAAAGCAAAGTCCCAGGTATTAGAGCAAAAACGTTATTGCCAGTTCTATCACAGCAATGATGGCATGAGAGCATATCTATCTATTTCCATGGGCCAAGAGCAATGTCTCAACAAGAATTTTGAGGAAAAAATAGAAACTAATTGATAAGAGAGACATTTACCTCAGTTTGATTTATCGATGCAGCAATATGGTAGACTGTGTTACCATTCTCATCCTTCCAATCCAAGATTTCCTCCTTGTTTACTCTCTTGACCCATCCCAATAGAACCTTAAATGCCTTGAACTGGTGGTTCTTTACGGTAATGTGCACAGCTGTCTCACACTTAATCGTCAAATCGTTTAACGAAGAAGGACAAGCAAACAAGAACTCACTCAACAACTCTGCATCACCCGTGCGAGCCACATGATGCAAAGGAGTGATCCTTCCTCTTCCCTTGATGCTGACTAAGCTGCTGTCGATTGCCACAAACCCTCTCACGATTTGCGTATGGTTGTTTTGCAGGGCTAAATGCATCGGACTGAAACCTGACACGTTTAGCTTCGAAGCAAGTGACGGCTTAAGGGTCATTAGTTCCATGGCAAAATGAGTTTGCCCTTCTGCAGCTGCAATGTGTAGTGGAGTCTCACAAAAAGGAACTTCATCAAAATGACCTAGAATGTTTGGATCTTCAGTTATCAACTCATAGAGTCTTTCTATATCCCCATCTTGAGCCGCCTTCTTCAATTTGTCATGGATATCCATATCTGATACTTTGTTGATATCCACAACAATCGACATAACTTCACCACTCACCCAGGTTTCAGCTGTCTCCACAGTTTTTCTTTTGTTTTGTTTATCTTAGTTTTGGCTCCTGCAATACAGGCTTAAGTACAAAACACAAAGTTATCTCAGTCCATTCATTTTCCTCATGAAAAGACTGTATGATAAGAATTTCGATAAATGCATGTCCCACATTGAAAATTCTACCCAATTCCTACAAGTTTGACTATTCTAATCTGATACAACTCTTTTCCCACATGAAAGACTTTGGTTATTCTTAGTCTAGGTCAACTTAAGTCCGGACCACCATTTATGTCTCTCAATAATATGACAACTAGATGGCATTTCAAAATGAATGATCAAGAACATCCAAATTACAATTTTAGTTAGTTCCCACATGAGAGTGGTAGAAACCCATCAAGTCTTTTGTCACCCTAATGTCAAACCATGTAACTACAGCACTATTGCCACACAAGATATTGCAACTAGGAAACCAAATAGTCACAAAAGTAATTAAGAAGGCCAAAGAAAGAACTAACAATTATGAATTTCATATTCTAGCGATGGTGGTGTGGAAATGAACATATAGTTTATGAGCAGTCAACCTTTGTGTCCATCAGTCCACACCAAACACCAAACAAATGACCAGTCCGCTGAAATGAACACATCTTTCCATTAGCAAGAATGCAAAAGTGAAAGGCCAACATTAACTTGTGTTTATAATGTACTACTCAGAAGACAAAGAACAAAATATCAGAAGTGTAAAGTTCCAAACCATAATCCTAAGTTCCTAGCATATATAAGTCTACATCAACTGAAAGTGGGATCTTAAGTTCATACTGGAACTGCTAAATAATGAGCAGAGATCTTAAAGTCCTACCTAGGACTGCAATGATAAATGAAGAATGGAGATAACTAACAAAAAAAAATAAACTGGCGGGTAACGATAGAAATTGGATAACTTGTCACAATACTAATGAAAGTCCTGAAACATCAAACATACCCTTTAGCAATGCTTTGACGAGAAAGCACACAACTAAAAAGATAAAAAATCCAAATTTCTTATGGTTATAAGATCTTTGGGCTTGCATGAATAATGGGTCTTTCTCTCTTGACTCGTCTCATTCAAGCAATTCCATGGAAAAAATGCAGTTTCACCCGGATAATACTTTCTCTGCGACATTTCGTCGAACACTATACTTGCATAGGGCATATTTATCAAACTTCTGAGTTTCATCAAAGTAACATAGTTGCATGAATTCCAGTGTTTGCCCAACAAAAAAAAAAAAAAAAAAAAAAAAAGAATTCCAGTATAATTGCAAATGTTTCCCGATATAATTCTCCCTCCCAATGCCTGCATAAGACTTCGAACAGTGCATTCGCTATTCGCCATTAATTCGAGAGGAACCCGAGCTCTTGATATCATCATATCAATTGTTGCGCTTAATACCACGAATCGATCAACCAAACACGCGTCTCTAACACTCACACCCTCAAGAACACGAATTACGATCGAAGAAACAGAGACTGAAACAGAGTGATGCGGGAGGAACAAGAATGAAGAAACTCGTTTTGACTTTTGAGAACGGTACGACTTGTCCAACTAAACCACAACCAATTACCAATGAGCCTAACCAAACCGGTTCAGCTCAATAACCAATTTGGTTATTAATATGCTCTCGATCTTCTTCCCAATGAGAATGCGGCACGTATTTACCTTTGGTAATAATTGCCAGATTCGGTTCGGTAGATGAATTATATAAACCTGCTGTTTCTAATTCTAAGTACTTACGAGTTGACTCATTTATCTCTGGGTTTACTCGTCGCTGCTGGATCGAAAAATCTTTCCTGTTAATCGGTAATGATTTCATCTCTTAGCTTCTCATCCATTCGAATGACTTTAGATTCTGTTTGATTGTTTCGTGAATCAGGGTTTGTTATCTCTTTTACATCTCCTTGCTTCGTAATTTCGTTGAACCTGCTCGATTTAAGAACTTACTGATTGTTTTTTGTCTAGTAATCGTTCTACGTAACTTCATTTCGGACAGAGTATTAGGTTTTATGTAGTAAATCGTTCTCCTTTTATACGCCATTGTCCGATTTTTGACTTTAATTTGTGTTCACTCTGATTGTGCAGATGGCGACTGAAAAACCTATTACTACAGAGACCGTTGCTCTCACGGAGAAGAAAATGGACATGTCTTTAGGTGAGGTTTATGCTTTTTTCTCTTCTACTCATACAAACATTCATCATCCTTGTTTATTGCTAATGATACATTCATATTTCCTTGTGAGCGTATAGATGCTATTATCAAGATGTCAAAGAGTAATAATACTAATGTGAATAAAGGCAAGAAACAGAGAGCATCGGTAAGAAACTTAAGCTTCTCTGTGCTAACATGTTTTTTACTGAACTTTTTGAAAGAATTTGATGTCTTCTTTGATTCTTCATTGAACCATTGGTATGTCATAATTGTTTTGAGCAGAATAAAAAAGAGAGTGTAAATGGTGCTGCGAAGAAAACGGCAAAAGCGCAGCGTTATATGGACTCAAGGTCTGATGTTAGACAGGTTAGTATTGTTCTGTTTTAATCTTCTCTGTCAAATTTTTTTTGTCCGCGCTTCTTTGCCTTATGGCTTTGTTCTGACTAATTTCAGGGTGCTTTTGCTAAGAGAAGGTCTAATTTCAATGGAAACCAGTTTCCTGAAACCACAGCCGTTGCTCGTAAAGCCGCTTCTGCTACCCAGCAACGTGGTAGACCTTATAATGCTGGAAGGATGACTAACACGGATCAATCAAGGTATAGGCTGCTTGATTATCCTCTGCTTCTAAGCTCCTTATCATTGGGTGTTTCTGTGGAAAGCAACACGAATTTGTATATTTTTGTTTCGTTATTCCCTTCGTATATGATGAATTGTCATAAGATAGCAATTCAGAATCATCTAGTTGAGTTTAAGGGGGATATTTGGAGGAGTATCTAAACATTCATGGGTTGGTGGATTTTAGGTAAAGAAAATTGAGCAGAGACTTTGCTGACTCTCTATGTCTTTGGTTGAAGTCAGATTTAGCAAGTTGGTAGTTGGTCTATTGCTGTGACATTGAAACTGTAGATGTACGGTTACTAGGACAGCATGAGGATCTTCTTCCGCATTGAAAGTTTCATAATTACTTACTTGTTGCATAATGAATCATCTTTGAAGCTCTCTTGCTCTTAATCCCTGATGAGGTCTTAAAGAAGTTGCTTTGTTGGGACCAGAAGCACTCTTGATGACTTCCAAGACTAAATGCGCTTAGAAAATTTCAAGAATTGCCACTTTTTCGTTTAGCTACTGGGAAAAATAGAGTTATTAATAGCGCCTTTAGAATTCATTCATTCATTCCTGCATGAGCCGGCTACATACATTTTTGGGATCATGGAGTGTTTCTTTGCCAGACTCTTTATTTATCCTTATATAACATGGCTTTCTTCTAGGTACTTCTAACTATGGTGGTAAGAAATTAATAGTGTATTATCAAGAACTCAGTGTATCAGTACTTTGATCTATACTCTAGGCTTCCGGTGTTTCTTTGAAGGTGGCTTGGCCCTGCAAACCTTTTTCCAGTTCTCAACCTTTTTTTCTTCTTCTTTTGTGAAGGTTTGTTACACCACCAGCTCAGAACAGATCTGCACACAGAGGGTTTGTCGCAAAGGTATATTATTCAGTTATTCACATCCACCTGTTAGGTAGCATTAGCTCAGCTTCTTAAACCTTCATGAGGCGGTTTTGTGTCTTTCTTGCTGCATCCATATATTGCTTGTGCTGCAGGTTATCTAAATGGTTTTTTGTTTTAGATTGGTTTCGGTTAGTTAGCATGGACATGGTCGAACTTGAAAGAGACTGTAGTTTAGAAAGAAACAATGGCAGTGGGATGACGTGTTGAGTGTTGCAGCCCAATCAAATTTTTACATCTGATCTTAATTTCTTGTTGAATATCTTTCTTGAGTAGTGAACAGACTAGATTTAGACAGTTACAACTCTTGGCATCCATAACCATATTTATAAGTGACTGATTGGTGGAGTTACTAAAAGTTAACAATGCAGCAGCAGCAGCAAAGGGAGGAGAAGACAGAGGAGAAGCAAGTAAATGGAGGACAGAGGCAATGGCCACAGACACTGGATTCTCGGTTTGCGAATTTGAAGGAAGAGAGAATGAGAATGACAAGGGTTGCAGACGAGGGAAGAAATGTAAGCAACAATGGCATTGGCTTGCATCATTATCACCATCACCAGCAACATCAGGTGGTCCAGTGGGGAAGAAGACCCACAAGATTCCCTTACTGATTTATGTGATCTGCAGAACTAATGCAGTTTGGTTTGGATTTAGTGTAGAGAACATTCATCTCTCTCTTGAAAACTAGCTGAAAAAGGAAATATTGAATATTGGCTGTCACTTGTGTGTTCACCGGAAGGGAGTGGTGTAATTCATTTTACCCTTTAATCTCTCGAGGAGATACAGAGATTTAGTGCAATAAAGGCTTGCACAAAGATATAAGCACTTGATGCTTATACAAGATTGTCTCTTCCCTTGTAGAAATTAATGAGCTTTTTCAAGCCATCGAGGCGCAAGTTTGTGAGACACTTTTCTTTCTTTTCAATCTATAACTAGTCAAATGCCAAAGCAAGATAATCAATTCAATATTTTCAGTTTTTTGGTTATTCCAACTGGATTATATTTGATCAAAAGCCAGTAATGTTAGGATACTAAATGAAGAAAACTCGCAACTTTTGGTTATTTTATATATATAGACTTACAAAAGTTGGCCAATTCGTAAATTGACACATTTATGTATGAGTCATTAGTTGTGTCACATGCCACGTCATAATTTATTAATTTGAAAGTTTTTAATAATTGTTTACCTTTTCACATAATAACTACTTAAAAACTTTCTCTATATTAGAAAAGTTTACCATTGCAAAAGATTTCAATAATCCATGACTTAGTATCACTGTTTTATGCTATATAATATAAATTATCAATTGCTCAGAAATTACACGGATCCATGCTACTAAGAATCTCACATATAATAATACTGTTTTAAGCAAGCAAGAACAACTATAACTTTTAGGCAATTTTGTTTAACGTAAACTAGTATGGCTACCATTCATTATGATATTATCATATTCTATTAATATTTTGTATACATATACGTCCACAAATTTTCATAGATACTAGAGATGTCAATATTAACCTTATTCATACACTTTTGATAGGTCGTTACATAATTAATGTTATATGAAAGATTAAATGATTTTTTTGAAAGTGGAAACTTAAAAAATATTAAGCATTTAATTAATTTAACTTTCTTATTTGGTTTTCCAACTATTCACTTAAATTGCATTACATAATAATCATTTTCTTCATTTTTTCTCTATCTATCATTTTTCTCATTTGGTAGTAGTTCTAATTATTGTTTATTGTTTTATGGGATTTGAACAAAACCTATCTTACCAATTACCAGATGATGTGATCGTCGTTACCTGATTCATCACATTACTGCATGTGGTTATTAGGAATATCATATCTACTAATACTAAAGAAGTATTGTCTTTGTGGTTGCATGAATTTTTTTGTCATGTTAACCCAAAATTTTATTGGAAAAAAGATGCAACATTATAATGCTAATAATGATGATTTATGGTGGGGTTCAATTTTTTCCAACATTATAATGCTAATAATGATGATTTATGGTGGGGTTCATGAGAATTAGGACATGAGAACTGGGACGTGATATCGTTGATCATTGAAGATCATATATTTCAAACGATGATAATGAATATTTAACGTTTGAGGAACACAATTATGTTATTCCATCTTATATAAACTTAAAATTTTGGAGGATTTAGAGTCCGACTGAGTGCCTTATGATAATCTGATTTTTTTGGGTGTTCCTAGTTAGCTCAGCCAATTTTTATATGTTCAATTATTTTTTTTGTTATTTTATACAAACTTAAAAATATTGGTTAATTCATTCTTGACACATAACTCTTTATATATGATTAACTGGTAATGTCACATGCCATTTCATATTTATTAAGTTTAAAGTTTTTAATAAATATTGTATGCATATGTTATGCTCATATGTGGACTATGTTATGGTGTTCAAATTATGCACCAAAAACACTTGGATGGGCTTTCTCTCTAAGTCGAACTTATTATATAATAGAGATGTGTTTTTAATTTATTGTTAACTAAATACTCTACTCCTCTATTATCTATCAATTTAAGATATATGATAAAGATAAGAATTGGATAGAAGAATAACAACAAAAGAAAGTAAACAAAATATCCATAGATATTCTCAAATCTCGTCACCCCCAATTTTTAGGAGAAATGTATTTTGGAGTCTGAAATGCATAAAACAAAATACTATATGGAAATTAAAATTAACAAACACTAGTTTGTTGACCAAAAATTCAAAGCAAAACACTAGTTTTGTTATGCAGATAATAATATAATATGCATTTTGCACGTTTAACCCAAATTTTGTTTTTAGTTGTTTGATTAAGAATACATTACCAATAGTCACAAAAAGGAAAACACGAGAAATATACATTTTACGTTTCTTATTAATATACTTGGGTTGGCAAAATGCATACTAATTTGTGGGTCTTTTCTTGGTCAAGGACGAATTTGTGGCTTGTAACATAATTTCCACAGTTTTGGTTCATTTCTCTTAAATATTGTCCAGCAGTTGATTAGCAAACAAAGCTTTAATTTACCATTTCCTTGAGCTTAATTAAGAATACGTTTTTTTTTATTTTCTTCTTTCTGGTGTCAAAATTAAAAAGACTTTTTCAATGCAATTTCGACAACTGAAAGACTGAAACACTCGTATACTCCCCACATCCACACCAGATTCTGCCACATGCACTTTCGGTTTTCTTTTTCTTAATATCTACGTTTTTTTTAGGGAGATTTGTGAATATACCCTAAAAAAAGAGAACTCTTGTCTCTTTACACCTTTTTTGAAATTTACCAATTTTTGACTATAATATCCTTGTATATGCTAACAATATGAAATAAATATTTTTAAAATTTCAAAAAATTAAATAAATTCAGTAAAGTGATTCTAAGATTTTAGAAAATATTTTTAAAGCTTTTTGTTGAAATTTGAACCTCAGAAAAATAAATAAAGTTTCCTTCTACCAAATTCAATATTCAAAGTAGAATATGTCTTCTACTGTATGCTCTCACATCTATCCACCGTAGAGCGTAAAATCTACCGACTGTTATAGTTTCTACCATCGTAGAATTTGATTTCTACTAAATATTCAATGTTCTACGACTTGGTAGAACTGTAAAACATTTGTTCTACGATATACATGGTTGTCTACCACCGGTAGAATTTATATTCTACCATAAACATTCTCTTCCACTATATGAAGAATTCGTGTTCAACTAAAAATACTATCTTCTACTATTTGTAGATTGTGTGTTCTCTGAAAAACATTGCCTTCTACCGTTTGTAGAAATTGTAATCTACCTTAAACACAGTTTTCTACGAAATGGTAGAATGCATCTTCTACGGAAATCTGAGAAAATATAGTAAAAATGGTAACTGAATATTTTAAAATCTTTTGAAAAAACAACATTTCCTTTAATTTTTTTTCTCAGAAAAATGAAAAAAAATACATTTCTTCCATATTGTTCTTCTTCCTCCTCTCCATTTTTTCTTATCTTTTATCTAGTTTTTTCTTCCATTATCTGTTTCAGTTTTTTCTTCTAAGTTGCTATGTTGCAAATCTATGTAACATGTGGCACATGGAAATCGAGTACAATCAAGGGTTAGAGACACTTAAGAAACTTGCAGTTTTACTTAATTGAAAAAACAAGCAGATGAGATAATACAACAAGGAGAAAAGTAGTAAAGAAGAAGTTTGAAGGAGAGAAGAGTCGACGACACTAAAACTTCTCTTTACTTTTTATTATTTATTAATTAATTTATTTATTTTTTAATTAATTATTTAATCCCAATTCTATTAAAACATGATTTGAGGGTTAAAATTGGGTTTAAATTTTTATAAAGAGTAAGTGGACAAGTTTAGGCAAAAAAAGAGTAGATGGACAACTATTCTGTAAATGTGGAGTATTTTGCCAAATTTCCCTTTTTTTTACGTGTTAAGGTCAACTTATATTATAATAAAATAAATATAAGCGTAAGTTTATAACTTGAATTTTCCAAAATTTCCATGTTTAGTGAAATCACGTAACCATCACCGTTTCTGTATATAAATTAAAACTCCAAAACCCTTTTTCGCTGGATCACAATCCACAACCAAACAAACAATAAACATTTCTCTTAAATATTCTACAAACAAAAAAAAGTTTCTTCCCTAAATCCTTCGCTAAGCTCTCGTAAATGATGGCTAAGAACGTTTTGGTAACCGGCGGTGCTGGATACATCGGTAGTCACACGGTGCTTCAACTGCTTACCGGCGGTTACTCCGCCGTAGTTGTCGATAATCTCGATAATTCCTCAGCCGTCTCTCTCCAGCGCGTGAAGAAACTCGCCGCTGAACACGGCGACCGTCTCTCCTTCCATCAGGTTCGCTTAATTTTTGCTTATGAAACGTGTTATTGAAGAATTTTGCGTTTTCCGAATTCTCTATTGCTTAAGTTGGAATAAATTCACGATTTTGACGAAATTGGGATTATGCTTTGACTTGTTAATCATCGAATTGACTGCGAATGGAGGCCGTTTCTCTTTTCTGATTTTTATTTGGGGACTAAATTCTCGGAATAAAATATCAATTTTTTCGAAGATTGTTCTGATTCCACAGTTCTGGCAAATGTTTTGGGTATTATTTGCCAATCTTTTTTGTTGGTCGTATCCAAAAAGAATATCAGAATTTAATATCAGCACCATGTGAAAGAGTAAAATAACATTATTATTATTTATCCCAATGTCTATTTCTGTATTTCACAATGTACAGTATGATGATCTGTCTGATATTGAGATGTCTTTAATCAGAATTTAGATGGTTTTGTTTACTTACTATCAGAAGCTATTGGAACAAGATTTCTTAAAACATAATTGTTTTGCTTTCTGATCACAGGTGGATCTCCGAGACAGGCCTGCTCTTGAGAAGATTTTCTCAGAAACAAAGTATGTTAGTTGAGAAAAAAACCTATCTTTTATCCTTTACACTTCATTATTAGCAATGATCAGAATAATTTTGGTTGTGCATATGATTGGGTGTTGCTTTATTGATGAACATGGCATTATGATTATTTTACAGGTTTGATGCAGTGATACACTTTGCTGGACTTAAAGCAGTGGGTGAGAGTGTAGAGAAGCCTTTGCTGTATTACAATAATAATGTTGTTGGGACTATTACGCTTTTAGAAGTTATGGCTCAATACAACTGCAAAAATGTATATATATTTATATCTTTCCTCATTTTTTTTCTTCTCCACATGTCTTTTGTCTTTGTGTTGATCTCATGATTAGTTACTTTTTACTACTCTGTTTCCAGCTTGTGTTTTCATCATCAGCCACTGTTTATGGCTCACCAAAAGAAGTTCCTTGCACAGAGGAGTCTTCAATTTCTGCATTGAACCCATATGGACGTACAAAGGTGGTTATTTAACAAAAATCCCACTTGAATTTTCTGGTTAATGAAGTGTATAAATGGTTTGTGAATCTGAAAGTATGGTTTGGTTCTTGTTGTAGCTATTCATTGAGGAGATCTGCCGTGATGTATACTGGTCTGACCCGGAATGGAAGATCATATTGCTTAGGTATTTCAATCCTGTTGGTGCACATCCTAGTGGTGAAATTGGTGAAGATCCTCGTGGTGTTCCAAACAATCTAATGCCTTTTGTGCAACAAGTCGCTGTTGGAAGGAGACCTCATCTCACTGTCTTTGGAAATGATTACAACACAAAAGATGGAACAGGGGTATGTATGAATATATGGCTTTATGTTATGATAAACAAGAAGAGTTTTTTTTTCTACATTTTGATCTCATTTTTGTCTTTGTTCGTTTGTTTGGTTTGTTCAGGTTCGAGATTACATTCATGTTATTGATTTAGCTGATGGACACATAGCCGCTCTGAGGAAGCTAGAAGATTGCAAGATTGGTATTGATCATAACAATCCTTTTGTTTCTTTGTGAAATCATTCTCAACTCTGACTATAGGTCTGTGTCTGTGTGTTATATTCAGGTTGTGAAGTGTACAATCTTGGAACTGGAAATGGAACATCTGTTCTTGAAATGGTTGATGCTTTCGAAAAAGCATCCGGGAAGGTAAAATAGCTGAGCCTTTTTGTGTTGTTGTGTTCTTGGTCATTTTCTGCTGTATAAATTATGCTAAAGATTGAAACTTTAAAACATTTCTTGATCAGAAAATTCCTCTGGTGATTGCTGGACGTCGTCAAGGAGATGCTGAAGTTGTCTACGCATCAACGGAAAGAGCAGAACGTGAATTGAATTGGAAGTAAGTTTCATTGTCTCCCACATAAAAAAAAGTATTTAACTTTGGCCAAAAGAAGTATTTCTTCAGAATTTGGGTTTTTGGACTAGAAAAAAGTTGGTAATATGCAAGAGAAATGTCGTAATGTGAGCTGTGACATGAATGCAGGGCTAAATACGGGATCGAAGAAATGTGCAGGGACTTGTGGAACTGGGCTAGCAATAATCCTTATGGATATGATTCCTGAAGTCTGAAGATTCATCACTGACTTACCTTTTTTTTTCTTTCTTTTTTATACTGTTTAATGTATTTGTCTACGTACGTAAATTATAAGTTCAGATTAACAAGACAGGATTATATAAGAGTCAGATTTTAGGAAAATGTTGGGGGAAGTTGTGTACTATTGTTATCATAATCCTTATGATTTTAAAATCAATCGATTTATATAATTCAGTCGGTGCAATTTTTTGTTTTTCCTGAGTTTTGATCCAAAAACCTTAGACAAAAAAGAAAGATTATTTGTATAAAGAGTTGTTCTTTGAACTTCAATCCAGGAAAGGGAAAGTCAAAAAGTAAACAATAGTATCAAATTTGTTACCAAACGCACAAAGCAATATCAAGTTTGTTACCAAACATGCAAAGCAAATGTTTAGATTCAAACGGCAAAAAGTTAAGGCTGAGACGATGTCGTTTTCAAGTGGATATCCTAGTTATAACGTTTCTTTCTGAAATTAAGTTGAGAGCGTCCCCACAGCTTTCTCTTCCTCCATTACTACTCCTTTTTATAAACATCACTGGTTTCAGTAATCAAACTCCAGATCTGAATCAACTTTCTCAAGGTTTGTCTCTAACTTCATTCTGTTTTCTTTTCTGATAGTTCGTCTCTGTGATTGATTTGATTATTAATTCGAAAATATCATTTCCTTAGATCGAACTTGCATTGGGGGTTTTTCTATTTATATCTTAGACATTACAAAATAGTTTACTTAAAAAGCGATTATTCAAATTTGAATAGTAGTGTTTAGCAATTTTCTGTAGAGTTGACAATCTAATTAATTATTACGATTAGGGTTTCTCATTCGATTTAAATTAAAGCTCAGCATCGCCTTCTTCAGGATTTTAGACTCAAATTGTACATCTAATTTCTTATCTCTAATTTTAAAGCATAACTACTACATTTTTAGCATCTGATCAACATTTTTTTTTTTTCAAATGTCTAAACAGAAGAAAAAGGAAGGAGTAATAATGATCTGCGAAAGAGATGATTTCAGCCTCACCGGACCATTACACTTGACAGCGATAGACTGGTTTGTATCTTCTCTTTGCTTATTTTGTGGTTTTGTTTTGTTGATTCTTAAATTGTTGTTGAGAGTTGGCTAATGTTTTGGCACATTTTGCTCAGTCTATAGCTAAGCCTACTTCAATTTGTGCACTTGTGTATACAAAACCGGAAAAATTGTACTTGTCTTCTTGATTCTGCAGGGCAAATGAACAACATCGGAGATCCGTAACTGCTTCACTGGTCCAAGGAATCTATGTAGCAGAACGTGACCGTCAGCTACAAAGAGACGGTCCCGAACTAGCTCTATCCCCAATATGGTCAGAGTTTTTCCATTTCCGCCTCATTCGCAAGCTCGTCGACGACGCTGACTTCTCCATATTCGGTGGTATCTACGAGTACAAACCTCCGCAGCAACACCCCTCCCAAGAACTGATCCCGCGTTATGTAATCGCGTTCAGAGGAACCGTTACAAAAGCGGACTCGATCTCCCGTGACATCGAGCTAGACCTACACATCATCAAAAACGGACTCCACACGACCACAAGGTTTGAGATAGCCATCCAAGCCGTGAGAAGCATTGTTAATTCCGTTGGCGCCACGAACGTTTGGCTTGCTGGTCATTCTCTCGGTGCTTCCATGGCTTTGCTAACCGGGAAAACCGTCGCTCGAACCGGAGTTTTCCCGGAGTGCTTCGCCTTCAATCCTCCGTTCTTGTCTCCTCCTATCGAACGAATCAAGGATAAGCGGATCAAACACGGCATTCGCATCGCCGGTTAGTAACTAAACAAAACCAAATTGAAATTCTTAAACCGAAATTTGTGAACCAAACCGAAATTCTTGCAGGAAGTGTGATCACAGCTGGACTTGCGCTAGCCAAAAAGGCCACTCAACAGCACAGCCAAAACCAAAACCGACTCGCGTTACCCGCACCGCCCGACCCGTTTACGGCGTTATCCGACTGGTTTCCGCGGCTGTATGTTAATCCAGGGGACCACTTGTGCTCGGAGTATCTCGGTTACTTCGAGCACCGTAACAAGATGGAGGAGCTCGGGGTCGGGTTTGTTGAGAGGTTAGCGACGCAGAACTCGTTGGGCGGTTTGCTGGTGGATATTGTTGGCGGAGGAATGAACACGGAAGGACCGGTGCATCTGATTCCGTCGTCGGTTTTAACCGTGAATTGGAGTCCGGCTAGGGATTTTAAAGAAGCTCATGGGATTCATCAATGGTGGAGAGAGGATCATCGATTCGAGACCAAAATCTACAAGTACAATCACTGATTAAATCGGGTAAACCGGTGGATTATGTACGTTAAATCGAAATTTGATCGTCCGAACCGGGAATTGGGGTTCTAATATCCGGTTTAGTCGGTTCAATGTGTCGCAGTCTTTATAAATAAAGTCTTCGTTCTTGTAAGCTGATTTGAGACGATGCCGTTTTAATCTCTGTAAAGCTTGCAAAAGCCACTACGCATTTTCCCGCTCTCTCTCTCACTTTCCCTCGTCAGAGAAAATGTCGATCAAAATTCTCGTTCTTGTTTTCTCTGCTCTGATAATCTCCGCGAGACCCGAATTGATCGCCGATCATCACTTATCTACAAGGATCTCTCCGTTTCCTTCTGAATCTTCCTCGAATTCGCCGTTTATTCCTCCATTGCCGCCGTTCACAGCCCAATCTCCGGCGATTGCGTCGACGTCTTTTACTCGTGTCCCTGCTTTGTTCGTGTTCGGAGATTCTTCTGTAGATTGTGGAACCAACAACTTTCTCGGGACCTTGGCGAGAGCAGATCGGCTTCCGTACGGTAGAGATTTCGACACGCATCAGCCGACGGGGAGATTTTGCAATGGGAGGATCCCCGTTGATTTTCTAGGTTAAACTTCTTCCCCAATTTTCTGGGTTTAACTTTAATCTTCATTTACTCACTGCAATAAAACCCTAGCTGCTTTCTTCTTCCTTGTCGATCTCTGAAGCAGATAAAGATCCGGCGAAGATGTCAGGTGGCTTGGATATGTCACTTGATGATATCATCAAATCTAATCGAAAACCTACGGGATCTCGTGGCCGAGGCAACGGTGGGAGTAGTAGCGGTGGTCGCGTATTCGGTGGTACCGGTTCCGGTCCGTCTCGCCGATTTGCTAACCGCGTAGGAAACAGAGCGGCTCCGTACTCAAGGGTCAGCCACTGATTTTATCTCCTTTACATCTTCCTTCCAGATCAGAGAAATTCCTTAGGGTTTTTACAAACAAAAAAGCTGAGATCTCTTTTCGTTTCTTCTCTGAGGAACAAACAGCCGGTACAACAACAAGCTCATGACGCCATGTGGCAGAACGACGTTTTCGCGACTGACGCGTCTGTGGCGGCGGCTTTTGGGCATCAATCGGCAGGCATTGGCGGTTCCTCAATCGAGACTGGAACTAAGCTCTACATTTCCAACTTGGATTACGGTGTCTCCAACGAGGATATCAAGGTTTTTCCTCAGTCTTTATCTCATTCTCTGCGGTGATAAATAGTTGCAGCATTAGTTAGGAGAAACACTGTGGCCTTTCTATAATTTCTAGCTGGTTTTGTTTG